>CM075876.1:31149834-31319834 GCA_038021265.1 Cyprinella venusta | reverse complement strand
TCTGTCTGTCTGTCTGTCTGTCTGTCTGTCTGTCTGTCTGTCTGTCTGTCTGTCTATATCTTTGTCTATCTATCTTTGTCTATCTATCTATCTATCTATCTATCTATCTATCTATCTATCTATCTATCTATCTATCTATCTATCTATCTATCTATCTATCTATCTGTCCATCTGTCTGTCTGTCTGTCTGTCTGTCTGTCTATATCTTTGTCTATCTATCTTTGTGTATCTATCTGTCTGTCTGTCTATATCTTTGTCTATCTATCTTTGTGTATCTGTCTGTCTGTCTGTCTGTCTGTCTGTCTGTCTGTCTGTCTGTCTATATCTTTGTCTATCTATCTTTGTCTATCTGCCAGGGCTTTCCCGTCTTTGGTTACTCGATTGTTTCATCTGTCGTTCTATCTATCTATCTATCTATCTATCTATCTATCTATCTATCTATCTATCTATCTATCTATCTATCTATCTATCTATCTATCTATCTATCTATCTATCTATCTATCTATCTATCTGCCTATCTATCTATCTATCTATCTATCTATCTATCTATCTATCTATCTATCTATCTATCTATCTATCTATCTATCTATCTATCTATCTATCTATCTGTCTGTCTGTCTGTCTGTCTGTCTGTCTGTCTGTCTATATCTTTGTCTATCTATCTTTATCTATCTATCTGTCTGTCTGTCTGTCTGTCTGTCTATATCTTTGTCTATCTATCTTTGTCTATCTATCTATCTATCTGTCTGTCTGTCCGTCCGTCCGTCTAATAATAATATTACATATAATAAATAATTTATTTATAAATTATATAATTGTGAAATCTAAAAAAGCAATAAATTATCTAATAATATTTCTCATTTAAAACTGCTAATATATATGTACTGTATATGTTTGTGTGTATGTATGTATGTATGTATATACATGTATAAAAAAGTATATAAATGTATATGTGTCTATCTGGCTACAAAATATATTTATTTATTGTAATATGTACTGTATTATATATTTCATGTATTTAATAAGGCTAAATCTACAATATATGCAGAACAGGCAGAATAGTTCTGACTGGTTATAAAATGTATTTTTCTTGTTTGTATCTTTGGATAAAAGGGCTAAATGAACAATTGCAGTTTGAAAAAGCTCCATTCAGATTAGATTAGTTTCTCATAAACGCTCATATGGGGCCTTTGCTGCAGAACTCAACATGGAGAACATCTTGTTTTAATAATAAGCTTCATTAAAAGCTATGATCATCTGAGAGTCCACAGCCTTTTTATCCAGATGCGGTTCTGAAGGAAACATGGGTCCTGAGTGATGTGTGTGATTTGAGTGTTGATCTCTCAGAGACTCGGAGGGCAGTGCTGGATCGGGCCTGATAGGCTGGGTGTGAGATCATACGGGAGGCAGCGTGTACACAGTTTATCAAAAGTCCTGATGTCATAGTTGAGCTCAGCGGTCATTACCTCCCCCTCTCTCTCTCCCTCTCTCTCTCTCTCTCTCTGGGAAAATCCACCCCTTAAATCTGCACATGGGAACATGAGAAACGAGGCTGTTGCCGATTAGCTACAAGGGCAAAACGACACATTACAATATTAAGATTTGGCTCAGAGCTTCAAACTGCAAACATTAGATATGAGAGTCTTCTGTAGGAAAGGGATTGCTTTTTACTTCAAACATTTGTTGCATAAAACCTTAACACCTTTTATTCAGCGAAAAATAAATAAATAATTGCAAGATTTCTATAATGTTAAAGTAAGATATGGATTTATCTAATTAAATATGCACTCATCCAGAACAGAAATCTCAACATTGGTTAAAGCCAGGTTCAAAATATGATAGAGTTAGGGGATTTTGGATGTCTTTATTAAGTAAAAAGCAACATAATAAACCCCTCTGTAAAAAGCTGCAGAATGTAGACAGGAATAAAAGTTTGGTTTGATCTAAAATTGCTGAAGTGGAGATTTCTGACTCAGAAAAAGTGTTTAAATATTTAAATATATATACTGTAATTGTTTCTTTTACTGCATTTTATCTATTTGCATCTGTATATTTCACTTTAAAGTGTATTTCAATGTTTCTTTTCACTAGTCTGAAACATGTTGTGAAAAGTTAAACAGCCAAAAATCTCTAAATTAGTGTTTTTTTAACATAAAACTTGGAACTTGATTTTTTTTTTTTATCTATACCATTGCAGGTAATTATGGAAGCTTGTTTCAGCCACTGAATTAAAAAAATGCAACTTTTTATCTCACAATTGCGAGATATGAAGTCAGAATTGTGAGAAATAAAGTCGCAATTGCAAGATATAAAGTCGCAATTGCGAGATATAAAGTCGCAATTCTGTGAAATAGTTGCAATTGCAAGATAAAAAGTCGCAATTCTGATAAATAAAGTCGCATTTGCGAGATATGAAGTTGCAATTCTGAGAAATAAAGTCGCATTTGCGAGATATGAAGTTGCAATTCTGGGAAATAAAGTCGCAAATGTGAGAAAAAGACAGAATTTAGACATTTTATCTCACAATTCTGACTTTTTTCTCACAATTACTAGTTTACATCTCGCAATTCTGACTTTATAACACATAATTGCAAGTTTATATCTCGAAATTCTGACATTTTCTCAGAATTGTGAGATATAGTCGCAATTGCGAGTTGTTAGGCGAATTCTAAGAGGACTAACGTTTTCCCCCCCCTCAGAATAGTTTATATCTCACAATTCGCTATGAATCAATTCTCACAAAAAATCGACTTTATATCAATCAATTCTGACTTTATATCTCGGAATTCTGACTTTATAACACACAATTGTGACTTTATATCACGCAATTCTGACTTTATATCTCGCAATTCTGAGAAATAAAGTGAGAATTGCGAGATAAAAAGTCGCAATTACCCTTTTTATTTTTCATTCTGTGGCAGAAACAAGCTTCCATAGGTAATGCCAAGTATCCTATCCAATCCAATCCTAAGCATTTGGAACGGTTGCAAAAAACAGGAGCATCAGATACTGAAAGATATTAGCTGTTGTATTGTTGTCACATTGCGATGTTTTCAGGAGGTTGCCTCAGGCGTATCTGTGGCTGATGTCTTTGTTTGCACATGCAGGTGAAGATGAGGTCCAGGACCAGCGATATGGAGGGGTCAGAGAACAGACCACTTAAGCCGCTCGCTAGAATACACAACGTTGAGAAAGAGGGAAGCAAACAGGAGCTGATGAGGAAGAAACCCAAAGCTCAGGAGGAGAAAGAGAGCAATGAGGAGAAGGTTGTTGTTTGTGGGACATTGAAAAAGCCTCAGAAGACTGGCGAGACGCAGCTGAGGAGAGATGGGCTGATGGACCTCTCCAAAGAAGATCTCGTTCATCTGCTGGGGGTCATGGAGGGAGAAGTTCAGGTGAAATTTGTCATTCGTTGTGTGTTTACCATAGTAAGTTTCTGCCAAAATACCATTATTACTACAGTAAAAGTGCGGTAACCTGGTACACTGGAAAAAAATGGTGTAGGGTTTACTTTGTAACAATTTTAACTGCTTGGAAATTCACAAATAAATTTCAAAGACACAGCATTTAATAAACATGACATTTTGAAGTACACTAATAGACCACGTACGTCACAGAGACGTCTATTTCATGTGTGTGTTTACATCTGGTAGACGTCTATAGAACGTTTCCTGTCAGATGTCAAATAGACGTTTAGAAGATGTCTTTAAGATGTAATGATTTACAATGGATGTTAAACTGACATCTTAAAGATGTCTATCAGATGTTAGTAAACAGCCGATGCTTTCCAGATGAATTGATCTTTAATAGACATCTTGCAGACGTATGTGTGGAAACAAGTCTACAATATATTTTCTCGTAAAACATACTTCAATAATCTTAAAAAATGTTTTACTGCGTACTTGCATCATTGTCATTCACAAACGAATTAAATAAGATTCTACACTGTTTGGTTAGATTCCATATGAAACTAAACTAAACTATAATTATTGTTTATAAATTACTGTATAAGTATCAGGGTACCCAGGTAAATGCAGAATGCTCTGGTTGTGTACTGCTCTTTTTGGCAAATGAGATACACTACCTTGAAAAAGTTTGTTTTTAGATTTTTTTTTTTTTTTTTTTTTGAAAGAAGGAAATTAATACTTTTATTCTGTAATGCCCCATTAAATTGATGAAAAGTGACAGTTAAGAAGACATTTAAAATGATACAAAATCATTCATCAAAGAATCCTGAAAAAAATGATCAAAGCTTCCATAAAATGATGAAAAAGTTTTCAACATGGATAATAATCAGAAATATTTCTTGAGCATCAAATCATCATATTAGAGTGATTTATGAAGGATCATGTGCGTAATGATGCTGAACATTCAGCTTTGATCACAGGAATAAATTACAATTTAACATATAATCACATAAAAATTAAATTTGAAAAATATTTCACAATATTACTGTCCTTACTGTATTTTTCATCACATAAATGCAACATGGATGAGCGTAAAATACTTTTTAAAAACATAAAACAATGTAACAGGCCCCAAAACCTTTGAATATTTGTATATTTTGTGCATGTGGAAAATGTGCGTGCTGCACGCAGTATACAAACTCTATATACACTCTTAGAAGAAAAGGTTCTACATAGAACCTTAAAAGGTTCTAAAGCGCTACATATTTGGAACTCCTAAAATGCAATGCATGGGAATGATCACAAAATTCAAGATATGGGGGTTAAAATGTAATTAATCAATATCACACGAAGAGTGCCATTTCAGTTTTTATCCTCCAAAAATCAGCATGATTAATAAGTTATTACAAAAGTTTAATAAACAATAATTTAATAACAACTACATATATTGCAGAATAATGTAATATATGATCGAATAATAGCCTTTAAAGAACCTTTGTGCCAAAAGTGTTCTTTCTTCTCATTATAGAACCTTTTTTAGCATAAAATGTCCTTTGGAGTTGAGTAAAGAACCCTATGCTACATACAGTATATAGAACCCTTTTTTTTCTAAGAGTGGAACACCGCCAAAGCACGTGGTTGTGTTAGTGTTCTGGTTTTGTAAAAGCAGAGAGCTCCCCCTTCTGGTGTACAGTCAGAATGGCACAATTTGCACATATTTATTTTTTTAATCATTGAAGATTTCACATTTCACAGGTTCATAGGTCATGTTTGTACCAAAGTAGTGTTTGTTTGGAGTAATTTGATGAACAACCAGTACCATGCTACCACATTGATTCAATGACTCCATCGTTTTAGGCCCGTGAAGACATCATCTACATGCTGCAGTCCGAGAGAACACGGCCCGAGGTTCTGGAGGCTCATTACGGATCTGCGCTTCCAATCAAACCTCTTCAAGCTCTGCAGAGAGACAGTCTGATGACCAGCAGCAACTTGATTAGAGACGACGTGTATGAGATACCTATGATGGAGGTGAGAAACCTTATTCATCTCTAAACCATTCAAACCTTATCTAAAGAACATTAAATGCAATGCAATGCAAGTCTGCCAAATGCATTAAATGTCAAATGCATAGCATGTTATTGTGCTAGTGATGATAATCATTGTTTTTATAGCTGGACCGTTTGGAGGAGAAGCAGCGTGACACGTACAGGCGTATGTTAGAGCAGTTGCTCTTAGCAGAGAAATGCCACCGGCGCACCGTCACCGAACTGGACAGAGAGAAGCACAAACACATCGACTTCATGAACAAAAGCGATGATTTCACCAACTTGCTGGAGCAGGAGAGAGAGAGGTGAGGAGATGAGACGAGCTTTACACGACATTAGGAATGAATCAGATGTCTGTCAACAGTAAAATATACCCATAAAATCAAAAAATTGATTGGTTGATTTTTGCACGGGGGCTAGTTAATGATGATCTGCTCTAAAATGCTCAAATCATAATGAAACTGGTTGTAATTTGTAGCCTCGTTTGAAAGAGACTACAACCACGTGGCATCACAGCTATGAATTGCACATAATTGTATTGGTGACCACAGGCTGTCCTAAATCACACAAAGGGCTTTATAGCAGCGAATGAAGGGGTGACGGCATCAAAAAGGCGGGTCGTTAGCATGGCGTTGTTCTGAGAATGTGAAACGGCCGGATTGAGGCCCTGTAGAGCTCCAGTCATTAGACCAGGAGCATCTGAGCTATATATGGACATGAATAGACTCAAAAGAACATAAAGGACAACATGGGGATCTCCACGGGTCGAGAGCTTTTCTGGAAGCACATATTACAGGGGTTAGAGCAGATTCTCAAATAAAGGAGTTATATTATAAAGAAATTGTACATTTCCGCTAATGTGGGAATATTATACAAATCAGAAAGTCAGTTTCTGATGGATACCATGAAGTTTTGTCCAACTTGTTTTTTTTTTTTTCTTTGATTATCCTGGTTCACATGTTGATAATCACTGTTTCGCAGTGGACAAAGACTAGAGGTTTTACAATGTAGGCTTTTATTACATTGCTGTTTTTTTTCCCCCTGCATTTTCCCACCTATAGAGATGTTGTTGCAGTTACCCACACGGTGAACATGATTTCAATAAGTATTACATGTTCCTGGATCAGCATCTTTTTTAATCCTGGAAGAACATTTCAATCAACAAGTCAGATTTGAGGGACAGGTTTACAGTTTATGTCAAGGTTAGGTGCTTCTACATCAGTGTTATTCACCATCAGACTTCCCTCTGATTTTATGGATAAGTTATGGATTGGGATAGCGTTCGATTTTTGATCAGGAATGTTGATCCAGGAACATGTCTTTCCTGGCAAAATCAGTGAGCTTGGCTTACAGACACACAAAAAGTATTATTTGATCAAATAATTGCAGATGTTGCACCCATTAAATACTGTATGTTGAATTATACTTCCATTCAAAAGGATGGGGTCATGGGGTCAGCAAATATATTTATTTTTCTTGAGAGAAATTAATACTTTTATTCTGCAAGGAGGATGCATTAAATTAATTTAAAGTGACAGTAAAAACATTTATAATGTTACAAAAGCTTCTATTTCAAATAAATGCTGTTCTTTTGAACTTTCTGTTTGCAAAAGAATTTAGAAAAAAAATGTATCACAAAAATATTAATCTGTTTTCAACATTGATAATAATCAGAAATGTTTCTTGAGCATCAAATTATCATATTAGAGTGGTTTCTGAAGGATCATGTGACACTGAAGACTTGAGTAATGATGCTGAAAACTCAGCTTTGATCACTGGAATAAATGACATTTTAATATATATTCACATAGATTGATTAAATTAGAGCTGTTTTAAATTGTATGCAAATTAAAAAAAAGAAAGTTTTTACTTTAAACTTTAAAAAGAATCAACCCCAAACGTTTTAACTCTAGTGCACTGCACATATAAATGATTTATTAAACAATATATTTATCAATGGAAAATCAGGTGACTCATAACCGCAAAATCCAAACAATTCCAGACCGGAAACAATGAGATCCTTCATATTTTGATAAGACCCCCATAGTGGTCGACCACTGTCACGGTCCCGTGCCTCACTTCCCGTTTACCACCCTGACCTTGAGTAACACTCGATATTTTGCCCAAAACTTCTTAATGACACTCATCAAGTCTTTTGAACTGAATTTAATTGAAATATGCTCTATTAACCCCAAATGAACTTTTGTTTAGACTCTAAGGTGCTGTGAAAAGACTGTACCATAAATGTATTTTTAATTTCCTAATTTTTCAATTTTTTTTATACTGCATTTTAAACAGAATTCATTTGTGTGATGCACCATCAGGAAACAAACCCGTATTTCTTTGCTCTAGTTTATTGCACTGGCACCGTTCATTCACACCCGTTCCCTCCACTTATCACGCTCATCTCCAGCCCGTGTGTTTGCACATTCCTCGAGATTCATAGCAGGTGATGTCACTGCAGCACCACGCCACCTGGGATGAACGAGGGGCGATGGCGGGGAATCCCGCCAGGAATATAAAACTGCTTCTAGAAGCATCCGTAATGCCTTCCTCCTCAAATTACCTTTACACTTGCAGGTTTTCCCTACTAAACTCCCACATTCAAAGAAAAAAGACTGTAATCTTGTTCTGATTGGCATATAGGTCAGTGCTAATGATTTTACCCTCAACAAGTTTGTTGTTTTCATGAAGTCAACATGAAATCAAAACTGTTTCATATTCCTTTATGTAGGCCCACCTCAAGAAGACTCTGATAGATTTGTCTATATGGCCTTAGGTCGTCTGTCATTGTAAGTCTAGGGGATTTTATTTTTCCACCTGTTTTATCATTCGCCAGGCCAAAATTATAAGTCTGATCACCTAGAAAAGTAATAGCACATCATTTATGTCTGAAGTTCTACATCAAAGTTTCAGACTGGCTTTAGCTGCATTAGCAAACATCAGCAATTAAAACTACATCTGGAAGTTTCATGTGCTCTTGATATTCAGGCTGTAATTTAAATCGCAAGCACATTTGTTCTAGACACCAGATGATGATGTCATTCTATCACCATTCACATGATTTATGATTTATTAGTCTCTCGCTGCACATTTTACAGTGGATCTGATGATTTCTGAAGAATTTCCCAGCTGTCATCTTAAACCTTTGCCAATATCAGATAAACGACCCACTATATCAGTAAACTTCCTGCAGTAATGGAATGATTCAAACCTTTTTTCCAAATATTATCTGCTGAGCTGTGACCTTTTTATTTTTTATTTGTATTTATTTACACTGAACATATAAATATATATATATATATATATATATATATATATATATATATATATATATATATATATATATGTATGTATGTATATGTATATATTCTCACTTAGGTTGCCCAAAAATACAGTAAAAAACACAAAAATTCTGAAATATTATTACAATTTAAAAGAACTATTTTCTATTTCAATATATTTTGAAATATAATGTATTGCTGTGGTCAAAGCTGAATTTTCAGCATCATTAATCCAGTCTTCAGTGTCACATGATTCTTCAGAAATCAAAGTTAAATTTGAAAATATATTCAAACATCTTTTTTTTTAATTTTTGTTTATTTTCTTTATATTTTTTTTGTGTGTGTGTATACACAATAAAGTTCAAAAAGAAAACACATTCAAACAGAAAAGTTATATAGTTTAAATTGTAATATGTTTTATAATATGGCTGTTTTACTGTAGCCCTATTTCTGATTAAACAAATGCAGCCTTGTTGAGAAGAATAGACTTCTTCCAGAAATCTTTTCTGTTTATTTATTTAACTATTTCTCATCACATTTCTGAGTGACAGGGCTTCATCTGAACCAAGAGAGTGCGACATTGTTCTCTCGCAGAACAAAACTTTTCCCTTGCATTGTTGTCTGTTCCCATGGGAATGCTTGGTTGCATGTGAGAAAGGAAGTAATTGGGTCATTTAATAGTTTATATGAAATGGAAAGGGAACCCTTGAAATGATACAGGGGATTTAGTGCATTGACCACAGCTCTAATTGTCTGTTTCCTAAAACAATATCCCGACTTCAGTCTCAGGGGGGGGGGAGGGAGAATAAGAGAGGAAAGCTGAGAAAAGACTGCATGAAAAGCTCTTAGATGACTCCGCCTCCTTTGCCCAAACAAGGGCAGAGATGATCTACGTTAGAGGGATGATATCACCAGCAAGTGGGGCAATGCTGTTTCACACAACATTCACCTTTCACTGCGCTCATGACATGGTTGAAATGTGATGGCTAATTCGGAGAACCGTTAAAAGATGCTTTGAGCAGAGTAACAAAAGGCATGGACCCACCTGGACTCCTCAGCTGCAGTAGATGGTGAGTTTAAAACAATTTGAAGTGTATGCAGATAGACTGACAGTATTCATTCATGGGTTTGTTAGGATATGTTATAGTGAATGAATAACTGCTGTAAAAATCTCAATAAGGAAATGAGATCATATCATTATGAAGGATATATACTGCAAACTCTATGCACTTATTTCGCAAAGTACAAGTTCCTCTGGACAGCGAGACTCCCGCAGAGCTATATCAGTGTAAACATTCACCAGCATCATAGACTTTTCTTCAAGTGCCCTTGTTGGCACAAATTCCCCTGTTTTGATGTCCGAGTAGAATTTTTGCCAGGTGGGAACTTTTTCCTGTTGACGTGCCAAGCTGTTCGCGAGCTGTGATCATGCAAGCATGAAATGTTCAGCAACTACTGACAGACGCAGTCACTGAGGCATTCAGACACTGATCTTATAACTTGTGCTACTGCTTGTCTTCTACTTCAAATCTGTACAGCTCTAATGCTGAGTTTATTCGTTCACTTTCAATAAGGCGATATGACGAAAATAGCCAAAACACTGCATCTGACATCATAATTACATACTGTTATACTGGGAAAAGTTAATGTCATAATATCTATTCTAAATATACATATGAATATGAAAAATGTGTGTATATATACAGTATATATATATATATATATATATATATATATATATATATATGTATGTATGTGTATATACACTTACTTAAAGGATTATTAGGAACACCTGTTCAATTTCTCATTAATGCAATTATCTAATCAACCAATCACATGGTAGTTGCGTCAGTGCATTTAGGGGTCTGATCCTGGTCAAGACAATCTCCTGAACTCCAAACTGAATGTCAGAATGTGAAACAAAGGTGATATAAACAATTTTGAGCGTGGCATGGTTGTTGGTGTCTGAGTATTTCACAATCTGCTCAGTTACTGGGATTTTCACGCACAACCATTTCTAGGGTTTACAAAGAATGATGTGAAAAGGCAAAAACATCCAGTATGCGGCAGTCCTGTGGGCGAAAATGCCTTGTTGATGCTAGAGGTCAGATGAGAATGGGCCGACTGATTCAAGCTGATAGAAGAGCAACTTTGACTGAAATAACCACTCGTTACAACCGAGGTATGCAGCAAAGCGGCGGATGGGCTACAACAGCAGAAGACCCCACCGGGTACCACTCATCTCCACTACAAATAGGAAAAAGAGGCTAGAATTTGCAAGAGCTCACCAAAATTGGACAGTTGAAGACTGGAAAAATGTTGCCTGGTCTGATGAGTCTCCATTTCTGTTGAGTCATTCAGATGGTAGAGTCAGAATTTGGCGTAAACACAATGAGAACATGGATCCATCATGCCTTGTTACCACTGTGCAGGCTGGTGGTGGTGGTGTAATGGTGTGTTGGATGTTTTCTTGGCACACTTTAGACCCCTTAGTGCCAATTTGGCATCGTTTAAATGCCACGGCCTACCTAAGCATTGTTTCTGACCATGTCTATCCCTTTATGGGCACTATGTACCCATCCTCTGGTGGCCACTTCCAGCAGGATAATGCACCATGTCACAAAGCTTGAACCATGTGAGTGACTGTAAAGTTTGACCTTTATTTTGAATGAGAATTAATAACTTAATCTCTTTGTGTTTCCACCAGACTCAAGAGACTATTGGAGCAAGAGAAGGCCTACCAGGCTCGCAAGGACAAGGATCACAGCAAACGTCTCGAGAAGGTTCAGGAGGAGTTGTTTAAGTTGAAATCATTTGCCCTGATGCTGGTGGATGAAAGGCAGCTTCACATTGAACAGATTGACCAGCAAAAACAGAAGTTCCAGGATCTCAGCAAGAAGCTCCATGAAAGAGAGCAGCATTTGGATATCATCAACAGCAAAGCTAAAGAAGACAGCCAGAGGATCCAAAAGCTGGAGTTCGACCTAGAACATAAGACATCGAAATTTTCACAGGAACATGAGGAGATGACCGCCAAACTGGCTAAACAGGAGTCGGAAAGTCGACAGCTGCGTCTGAAGCTCGCCAGCTTGTCACGCAGGATTGAGGAATTGGAGGAGACCAATCATACACTGCAAAAGTCCGAGGAGGACCTCCAGGACCTGCGGGAAAAAATAAGCAGAGGGGAGTGTGGGAATTCGAGTCTAATGGCCGAACTGGAAAACCTTCGGAAGAGAGTTCTGGAAATGGAAGGCAAGGATGAGGAGATCACAAAAACAGAAGCACTGTGCAAGGAGCTAAAGAGGAGGCTTCAGGATGAGGAGAATCACAGTCGTGAGCTGAAACTAGAGGTTGAAAAGCTGCAGAAGAGGATGGTAGACCTGGAGAAACTGGAGGGAGCTTTCAATGTTAGCAAATCTGAATGTGCTCAGCTTCACACCAACCTGGAGAAAGAAAGAACTTTGACAAAGAGCTTGGCGTGTGAGTTAGAAACGGTTAAAAACCATATCAAAGAGCTTGAGTGCTCAGAATCGAGGCTTGAAAAGACTGAGATGGGTTTAAAGGATGACTTGACAAAACTAAAGTCATTCACAGTGATCCTGATGGACGAGAGGAAGAACATGGCAGAGCGGATCAAACAGGAGGAGCTGAAAAGTGAAGAAATGAGCAAACTGTTTAAAGCTGAGCAATGCAAAGTCATGGAGGTCACGGAAAAGCTGATTGAGGAAAGTAAGAAGCTTCTTAAACTGAAGTCGGAAATGGAGATGAAAGTGTCTGCTCTTACCAAGGAAAAAGAAGATCTGAAGTCTGAACTTGCAAGTGTAGAAGAGAAACGAAAGGATCTCAGCGTAAAGGTATGTCAGATGCAAAGTAAAATGGAGGAGCAAGAGAAAGCTGAGTGGAAATCTACAAGAAACAGAGCTATTGTGGACAAAGTTGGATATCCTGAGGAGGACAACAAGGTTAAGGAGCTCACGATGGAGATTGAGAGACTCAGGAACCGTCTTAAACAGCTTGAGGTTGTGGAGGGCGATTTGTTGAAGACAGAGGATGAGTACGACATGCTTGAGAAGAAGTTCAGAACCGAACAAGACAAAGCCAACGCTCTTTCCCAGCTCCTCGAGGAAATGAAGATGCAGATCACCAGGAACAAAGCCATAGAAAAAGGAGAGTTGATAAGCCAAGAATCTGAGCTAAGACTACGCTGCAAAATAGAGGAGGCCAAAACGAGGGATCTTCAGGCCGACGTCCGAGCTCTAAAGGAGAAGATTCATGAGCTCATGAACAAGGAAGATCAGCTATCTCAAATTCAGGTAGACTACACGGTTCTCCAGCAGAGGTTCATTGAAGAGGAGGATAAAAAGAAAGACATGAATCTAGAAGTCCTCAAACTAACCAAAGAGTTGGAAGCTACTAAGCGTTACAGCCGTGCCCTTAGACCCAGCATGAACGGAAGGAGGATTGTGGACGTCCCCCTTGCTTCCACGGCAGTGCAGACCGACGCAGACATCAATGAACACATCGAAGATGAGACTCCAGCTGTGTTCATCCAAAAGTCTGTTCTAGAGGAAAATCACATCATGAGCAATCTGAGGCAGAAAAGCCTCAAGAAACCGACTGTGTTGGACCGTTACCCACCGGCAGCGGCAGAATTGGGGATGAGAAAGTCTTGGAATCCTTGGATGAAGAAGAAAGAAGCAGTCACTGTCATTCAGGATGTTTCATCAACCCAGCAGGTCAATGGAACAACATCACGGTCGTCACCAGAACTAACCATGTCTCGGAAACCCGGTCAACCCCTCCATATTAAGGTGACTCCAGACCATCAGAGCAACACGGCCACGTTGGAGATCACCAGTCCACGTGCTGAGGACTTCTTCTCAAGTACCACCATCATCCCGACTCTTGGGCTCCAGAAACCACGCATAACAATCGTTCCTACTTCTATGTTGCCCAAGTCCAAGGCCAACGAAGGGCCGGCTGAGCGAACAAAGTCTCCAGTCACTATAACGGCCATCTCCAGAGCTAAATCTCCAGAGAAAGCTAAAGGCTCCTTCTCGGAGCATCCTACTTCTCCTCTGTCCATCATAACCGTTAGCGCAACTCCGGTCTCTCAGGCATCCATCTCCCCAGAACCCCATGAGATGACCATGGGCAGAGCCGTGTTCAAGTTGACCCCTGAAAAGCAGACAGTTCCAACGCCCATCCGGAAATACAACTCCAATATTATAACCACGGAGGACAACAAGATCCATATCCACCTGGGGTCACCTGGCTTCAAGAAGCCTCAGGAAGACAGAAGCGGCACTGTGACGGTTTGGCCTAATGGTTTGAGCTCAGAAAGCAAGGAGGTGTCAACGGGGACGGTTCTGCGCTCTCCCAGACAGACGTCTGCTAATGTCGGGAACATGATCCAAGGCAAGGTGACCAGCAGCATCACAATAACCCCCATCACCTCGGCCCCAACCAGGTCTACTCAATCTGTGGTGAGTACCAGATTTATTACGTTGTCCGTCTGTTTGGATTTTGGAAGATGCGGAATACAAAAAGTGAGTGTGCATACTGTATATGCAGGGCCTAAAATTAACACTCACTAGCGCCAAATGCGAGTAAAAATCTACATTGGCGAGTATTTGAAACGGCGTCACTCACCAATTGGCCAGTAACATTTTTATGAATTGCATGAACATCAACGACTTTCGGGACAGTTGGCGGTCCAGTGCTTTATCGCCAGGGAAGTTTAAGCCTTGACAATTTAAATATTCAAGCGCAAGAAGACGCTAAAGGGAGCTCATTTCGTCAATCGCGCAATGTGTGTAAAGTTAGCCCAAAAAGCGTGTTTCAGACATCGTGCGAATTCTAAACTGAGCATCTTTTAAGTCTTCTTGCACTTGAGTGGACAAATTCACATAAAATTATGTCCAAAAATAGCGAGTGTCCAAGTAAACAGTCAGTAAAGGGATACTCCAATAAAAAATAGGCTCATTTAAAAATAGGAAATAGGCTCATTTTACCACTCCCCCAGAGTTAAACAGTTGAGTTTTACCGTTTTCGAATCCATTCAGCCAATTTTCTGATATTTAGAAGAATATCAGTAACCAGACAGTTTCTGGTCTCATTGACTTCCATAGTAGGAAAAATATACTATGGAAGTCAATGAGACCAGAAACTGTCTGGTTACTGATATTCTTCTAAATATCAGAAAATCGGCTAAATACATTCAAAAACGGTAAAACCCAACTGTTTAACCCTAGGGGAGTGGTAAAATGAGCCTATTTCCAAAAAAAAGTGGAGTATCCCTTTAAGTGAACGTAAACACATGTTACTGTATCAGTGTATTAGATCTCACTCTTAGTGAAGTGACAGCAGCCTAATATTCCTGCTTCTGTCTGTCTTTATTATTAATTAAATAGTTATTAAGGTCAACGCCTACTTCAACACGGCTGGTTTAGCCCCGCCCACCGATTCACGCATTACACATATAGCTAAATAACATCGGCCTATGTTATGACAAACTGGATCAAGCTACCGAGCAATACAAAATATTCTGCACTGCCTGGTTGTGGAAAAAGACAGTCGTTGCATATGCTTCCTCTGGAATCCAATAGGACTGCGTGGTTAAACTTTATTTTTAAAGCCAGCTGATGAGAGTAAAACATTGTCCGTCTGTTCGCTTCATTTCACTGAGGATTGTTTTGTAAACAAGACTGGATTTGCAGACCAGTTAAGATTAATGAACGGTACTGTGCCGTCTATATTGGATCTGACAGGAATTGTGCAACACACGGACTCTGGGTCGAACATGTATGGGTGAATCATTCCGGTTGCAATTTTACAACATTGGACGTTTTCAAAACAATTCCCCCCACCGACGAGTGAGTTGAAACTCATTATAATATGCAAAACTGTTATCCACTCACTGCAGTGGGCGTTTACTTCCAAGTCTTCAGTGCGAGACACCCATAAAAACCCAGCGTTTTTCAGCTAGGCTCAAAACTAGGGTAGACAATAGCCTATTACTTTTTCATTTTGATGTTTTTGATTGCAAAAACAAAGCGAACGTCATAAGTTGACCTCAGACAACAATATAATACAATTTAAAAAGCCAGTTCATGACTCCTTTAAATTTCTGCACCTGAAAACTACTGTTAGACCTACCTGAAAAAAGCACTGTTTATTTCATTTGTATATTTGTTATACTGTATTTATTTGTTCTTTTGCTTGTAATTTGATTATTTGTCCTTTTTTACTGACTGTACTTGTCTTCAATAATGTTTTAAATTCATACAAGTTAGGCTGGTAGTTTTAGCTGTGGTATCAAATTGTGAATTTTCACTGGTATCTAAAATGTTGGTGTCATTACTGCCTGTTTTTGCTAAAACATTTTCATGGGCGGTAAAAAATATTCATAGCCTATACATTTTCAAGTCATTGGCAGATGTGGCAAAAAGTTAGTTTTAGGCCCTGCAAACAGTATATGTCATCAAACGACAAGAATAGCCATTTAACAATTAATACTCTGTGATTTTGTGTCCCTAAAAACAAAATGATCATATTCAATCTTCTATATTTCAGTTGCTTCTGAAATGTTTCAAAATGATATCAGGGGGTGTCTGCTCCCTAGATAGCTCTCTTTCAAGGTATTTCTTTATCGCTAACCAACACTGGAATGTTCTGACATGTTTGTCACCAAAAAAAAAAAAGCTTGTCAAGAAAATCCTTTAAATTGTGGCACCAACTGACCATTCCCCTCATGTTTAACCTGTTATAAAACTGAATTATGTGTGACCAGAACTAAGCTAACCTTCATATCCTTGCCTAGGAAAACCTACTAAATCAAGCACCAATTGTAATGAAAAGTCGTTAGCATAATATAATATTGCATTTTACATTTAGATAATTTGCAAATATTGCAAAAAATAAGACTTAATACAGGATGCATTTCAACTATTGTGAATGACCACCCTGTTTTATTTTATTTTATTATAAAACTATAAGGGCTGTGCAAAGATTAATTGCAATTAATCGCGTCCTTAATGTTTACATAATATATGTGGGTGTGCTGTGTATAATTATTTTGTAGATATGAATGCACACACATGCATGTATATTACGGCTGTCAAACGATTAATCGCATCCAAAATAAAAGTTTCTGTTTACATAATATATGTGGGGGCACTGTGTTTAATTATTTTGTATATATATAAAAACACACACATGCATGTATATTTAAGAAAAAAATATTATTTATATATAAAACATGTATATTTATATTTAATGTAAATTATATATATAAATATATTTACAGTATACATGCAAATAGTTCTTAAATATATAAAAGGATATTTGTGTATTTACAGTATATATACAAAATAATTATACACAGTGCACCAACATATATTATGTAAACACAAACTTTTATTTTGGATGCGATTAATCGCGATTAATCGTTTGACAGCCCTAATGTATATTTTAAAAAAAAGGTGTTGTTCATAAATATTCATAAAATATTCATATTTATATATAGTATAGATTATGTATTTGTATATACAGTATTTACGTGCTAATAATTCTTAAATATATACATGCATGCATATGTATATATATACAAAATAATTATACACAGCACACACAAATATATTATGTAAACGCAAACTTTTATTTTGGGTGCGATTACTTAATCTTTGCACAGCTCTAAAAACCATATATTTATTTGAACTATAATTTTATTTTTAATTCATTTTAATTTCAGCTTTTTAAAATAAATTATAATTTTTTTTAGAAACAGAAAGTTAATCTGCATAAATACAAATACAAAATGCACTTTTTAAATTATGACAAACCCCTCTAAAATGTGATCTCATATTTCCCTTTGCTTTTTTCAGCATGGAACGGATGTGCAGTCATCTCGCTCCACAGCAACACGAATCCCCATGTCAAAAGGTATGAAAACAGGGAAAGCGGTCTTAGGCCTGTCCACGACGTCACGCTCTGAAAGCCAGTCTATGAAAATTGAACTGCGGAAATCGTCCGTTTGCAGCTCTGCAGCTGGAGGAGGAGGAGGAAAGAGCTGTTAATGTGGCACTGGAAATTAATACAAGCACTACAGAACTGAATAAACAGAAAAAGCAATCATTGGCACTGGCGGCTCCATTTTTGGATTAAGAAGCATTATTGTAATATTGTAAATATTCTATGTTCTATATTCAAATCAGCCTTTATGAACAGACGTCTATGGTGGGATGTCATACAAATGGAAAAGTGACTGATCTTTGCACGCGTGTTGTTGTTTTTTTGTGCTAACACTTCACCTTGATTTTTTCTTTTAATATTTATTTTTCCATTTAGCATTTCACTAATGTTTTATTTTGTAAAACAGCTTGTGGAGGTTTCCAGGCGGAATGAAATGTATTAAATGTCACTGAATGAATTTTGTGATTCCACTTAATAAATTTTCTTTTCAGAACACATAGAAACATTCTTTTTTTATTTTATAGTTTGGGCTTTTAAGTCATTTTTAATTATTATTTATACATTGATATTTGATAGGAAATGCTAGGGAGAAGATGGGGTGCAAAATATTATTTCTATCACGCTGTATATATATATATATATATATATATATATATATATATATATATATTGTCGGGGGTACTGGACCAAAGGTCAGGAAACCTCCATAATGTGTGAATACCATACAATAAACAGTATTAATGTTAGTAAAGCATGTTCAGTCAGTGGATAAACTGATACTCAAGATTGACCTGTTGTGGTGAAGGAATTTTATATTACTCCTAAAATTATATCAAGAAATGAGCTTTCAGTGAGATTTTGTTTGGGCGCAGTACCAAACTTTTTCACTAGGGCACAACCAGACCCCATTACTGCCCATATAAACGCCTTATATATTTCCATATGTGTTCTGAGTGATCTGAACCATAATTTACACAATTTCCATACAATTTATGAAGTAGAGATCCTATTCAGAAGTAGTATGGGAAGTTTGGCAGATTTTGATATAAATTCAACACATGCAAAGAACACGCATGTGTGTTATAGCTTCCTGCCACATCACAAATGGTGAATTTATTTTTTTTCTTAATATTTAAAACATTTTCAGACCGTTTTTTCTAAAATAATTGAATGGATGCAATCTTTTGAACTGTTGCCATGAGGTTTCAACCTTTTTTTTCATGATTTTTCATGTTCATTGCTCACCAAATATGGAAACTAGATTGTAAGCTTTCAATATAGTTTGTCAATATTACTGAAGGTCTTTTCTTAGATATTATTGTTTTAAAAAATATAATGGCAAGCGTCACACTTTTGGGACGTGACAGTTAAGGGGTTAAACAACATTAATTCACAATATTGAACCCACATTTCTATAATAATGAAGATTTGGACACATTTGTTCCTTGCTTTGAAAAGGAGAAGTCTAGTGCCCTTCACATTAATAAAACCAAGGGTAATTTCTTTAGATATCTTCTTCTGGAGATGTTGCGGTGCGATCAGAGTTTAGTATTTAATCCAGGCCATCTGGGAGCCAGAGGACATTGTTATGAGAAATGAGAAACAACAGCTGGAGGTCTGGAGTCCCGTTTAACATCCTGGTCGTGTCCTTCTGCCGGATACAATCTCAACTACACAAAAAATAATAATTTAAGACTCTTAATTTACATTTGGCATTTAAGAAACCATTTGCCCAAAAAGTGAAATTGTCATCACTTACATCACTGACTTTCTTTCCGACATGATGTTTTGCAGAAGGTCCAGAATGATCTTTTCGGATGAGGCTCCAATAAAGCTCTCAAATCTGCTTTCGATTCATTTAGACGATATTAGCCACAAAAGAATGAAAGTGAAACTAGTCTAAGTGATGACAAATTTTTTATTTTTAGATTAATTATTCCTTTAAAGCAACTAGCTTTGTGTGTGTGTGTCACTATCGAGGGCTTTTTAAATCAATTAATTCAATTTTCACCGCAGCCAAACTGACAGTGTTGGTTTTCTAATCCATCCATGCGTAATAACAGGCTCTGGCAGCTCCCTGATGACATCACTCGTGAGATAGATTCCCAGAAAACGATCGTAAAATCGCTTTTCACCATCCATGAACTTGGCGGCTCAAAAAGTGCACTGATTCTTTCCATGCAGACAGAGAGCCGTGGGTTTCAGATGATTGCAGTGTTTTGTCTCAGTATAAGCTCACTTTCCCTGTTTTCATCCACAGAGAATCTTGTGCTCCTTGTGAATCGAGAGCCATGCTGAGGCTGTTTCAGATGCTTTCCATAATATGCCTGACAGAAGGGTCTCTACACCTGCCCTGCATCCAAACGCACCAATAAATGAAGGGATTTGTAGTGTGGCGGCTTGTATACACATGCATTCACAGGCTAAGACAGACTGCTAAACATGGATGCCAGTAAAGAAAGTTAAAGTAAAAAGGTCATGCTTTTGAGAACAAAATGATAAGCTGAAAGAACATGAAAAGTTGCTGCATGTGAGAAGAGAAATGCATATATTTTTGTTACATGTGTTTTAAGAATAAAGGCCCATTCACATTAAGAACTATAACTTTATAACTATCTATTTATTAAAAACTGCACTACAGTTTTGCCTTGTGCTACTTAAATGCTCAAAGTCAAATAGATTCTGATTATCTGTCAATAAAAAATAGTTTTTGATCAGAACTTTTGATCGCTCAGATTTGATCAAAAAGGTCTTCATTTGTGCTCTGAAGATGCACGTTTTACAGTTTTGAAACGACATGAGGGTGAGTGATTGACCGTGGGTGAACTAACCATAAAATGATTCAGTAAGATGAGGAAAAGCATTGGAAAAAGTCAACAAGAAATCAAAATGGACCCTATTTACTTTCTTAAAGCACATTCCTGATATTATCTTGAACGATTCATGAGTGCATGTTATTCTAAAGGAAAATGTGTTTGCATAATCTTTCTATTTAATTTTGTTTTTGTAAGAAATGTAGTTTTGATTGGAAATGTTGAGTTATGGAAGTAAATTGGACTGTGTATGTTGGCTTTAAACACTGGTCTATAATTAAATATAATAAATATTAAATTAAATATATTGGTTGCTTAAAAAAATACTGGTTACAATTGTCACTCCTGGGAGCAGTTTATTGATCATTTATCAATAATGGTTTGCTATGAATCCTGGCATTGATGTGTTAAATTAATGAGGATGTCCTGAGAGATGGTCATGTGGGGAAAAGGTTTAGTTAAGGATATGGATATGCATAAGGATATCTATGCAGGGCCTGAATTTAACTTTTTCGGCCACCAGCCACTATAGGTGGATTAAGCAAGTATATACACAAATCACACGCGGCAGTGTTGATGGCTGATTTACTCAATGTGATTGATAGATGTGACCAGTAGGCCTAAAGGATAAAAGAACATGGAGGCAGCAGGCTACTGCAAACATTAGGGGTTTATTTTTTTATACCCAATGGTAGTAAACCAAACATACCAAAAAAAAAAAAAAAAAAAAAAAAAAAAACACAAAAACGATGGGTCACTGCATTTGCCTCTCAAACATTTACAGAGATCAAGAACCTGTTTTCTCTCACAAAACACTAACTCACGGTGGCCAGCACCAATTAACATGTAAAGGGGGATACAAAGACATATAATGGCCATTATACACAATAAATGAATATGAAAATACCCAATATACATAAACAAACACATCAAATAATACTATCAAATGACTTCTCATAAAAAGTCTACTTCTTATAAACAAACAAAAGAAAGGCAAGCAAAATAGTCCTTGGAGTTCCCCCGGAAAAGAAACCGGAATGGTTGTGGCCCGATCGTCGGCCAGAACCCTATAAATACGTCCAATGATTCCACACGAACTCCTTTTGACGGTGCACCAGCTCACGGGACTCGGACATATCAAACAAACAAACAAAGAGAACGGTAAGAATAAGCTTAAACTAAACGTTAAAGAGTGTGTGCACAACAAACGAAAAGTTTAAATAGTGTTTATTAATCCAAAGTAATGTTGTTTTGTATTCTTTACTGTAAACAAATTCCATATGTATATAAAGGCTAGATGTGTTACGGCGGAGTTTCTATCGTCATCACCGGCGGCCATCTTGTCACAAACAATGTAAGATGAGTGGTCAGCATTAACAAATACTCTTATCTCGTTGAAATCTTGACGGATTTACAAACGGTTTGGTTTCTTACAAACAATATTAATGTGGCTATAATTATCTGGATGTTTATTTATTTATACACGTTATTAATAAGTATGCAGTGTCAGCTACATCTCTGACGTCTATAACAAACCAAACCGTTTGAAAATCGGTAGAAAATTGAGCAAGTTATGGTTATTTAAACAGTACATGTACCATTACCACAATGTTTCGAGTGAGCGAGCTGACTGTGACAAGATGGCCGCCAGGTGCAGCGCTGACGACACATCTAGCCTTTATAATACACATCTATGGGCTCACCTACATCCGCGACAGTCACGTACCAACATCCAAACATAGTGAGATCTGGGCCTCATCTTCTTTCTGATTAATTGCATGAACGTTACGAAACAACAGTCGCTGTCATAAATCAGCCGCTCATACACTTTATATTAAAATGTCATTTACTTTTATTTTTCTCAGCCTCATCTTTTTGTTGTTTGTTTGTTTCAGCTGGCCTCTTTACCCCAGTAATGTGCCGCCACATTTTAACTAAAGTCCAACGCAATGGCGGATTCGTTGAAATGTAAAATTCTCATTTGGCTACAGGTAGATTGACAGTGTTGTTACCTGCCTGGTCGAGTGTTCATTACAGGCCCTGCTTGTATATCTGTCTACCTGATGTGCAAAATTGACATGTTGTGTTCACTTTCCCTCCGGCTATGACGAGCTGCTAATAACTAGCTGCTAATTTCCATTCCCCTTAATGATTTTTATTTTTCCATTGTGTGTCATTGAGGAAGCATTGCTGGGAGTGTGACTTGTTTTCTGTATCTGTTTGCAGACACAGATAAAACAATCGTAGCAGTGTCTCTCCTGAACAGCAGATGGAGACTCTCTCTCTTTCTCTGTCTCCCCAGTGAGTGTCTCTCATCCCTCTCTCTCCCGTGAGTTCAGTCGGTTCAGTCATTGACGCTGAAAATGTTTCGACACTTTCTGGTAATTATTACAAATATTCTGTTTAAGTTTAATAATGTATGGTGGTTTACAAATCATTCATCATGCGTTATCTTTATCACGTCGAATGTTACGGTTGTAGGAGTTTGAGGAAGTTTAAGAAATGAAACGCGCGAGTCATGAGCAGTTTGACGTTTTGCACGTCTACGATCAATAAAACTATGATGGTGGAGATGAGGATGATGATGATCATGTTATATTAATCAAATAAGCCAAATAACAGCAGTTGTAATTGTTTAGATGGTGTCTGTGTTTATTAAAGAGCTGCTATTTGAGTCCACATATGATTTTATATGTCCTCTTTCTGCTTATGTAAGGAAACAAAAAGCGGTCTCACACATATTATTTGGACTTTGGAGTGTGTGTGGTCATAAAAACTGTCTGAAAGTCATTCATTTGTGTGAACTTCAAACTTACTCTAAAATTCACTAAAACGCCAGATGATTCAAAGTCATTGACCAAAGAAAGACAGTTATTAGTAATAGTTACCTATCTATCTATCTATCTATCTATCTATCTATCTATCTATCTATCTATCTATCTATCTATCTATCTATCTATCTATCTATCTGTCTATCTATCTGTCTATCTATCTATCTATCTATCTATCTATCTATCTATCTAGAGTTTAAGATATTTTACAATAGGGGAAATCTCAGTGTTAAAGACATCAAATCTAGACAAAGTCTTTAGAAATTTGTTTTTGTGATTAAAAAGGAAAAAAAAATAAGTATAGAATATATGTAAAAGTAACATGTCTTTCAACGAAAAGTTTAAATTACATTTTATAAAAGGATAAAGATAACAACTTAAGCTCTCCCAAAGAGATTTAGCCTGATTGCATTGGTAAAATAAATGAAGCGAAGTTTCAGAATAAGGAAGAACGTTTTTGAGTTACACAGATGCGGGCGGATGACCTAGGAGCTCCCAAAAAGTAAGTGTTGGTAACAGAGAATAAAATAATTGTGCATAAGAACATTTGTTTCATCATTGTTTTCTTCAGTTGTCAGTATTATATGCATTATTTATGCTTCACATGCAGTGAGTGAACTATCTTGTCAATGTTAAACATTATATTACACACACATAAAGTTGCTGAAGTTAATTGTTCACTTAATTGCTAAAACACTTATTTTCTACAATATTTAAAATAGTTTCTGATAACATTTGTCATCTTTAACTTACTTTATTAGTATTTTTTTTTATCTCCACGAGGCTCTTCAGCAGGTTTGCAGACGGCAGATCTCCAGAAGCGTCCACAGGCAGCTCCTGAATAAGGTGCCAGAGAAGCAGAAGCTGTTTCAGGTATGGTTGTCACTTTTTCTGACCCCTGACAGTGATATACTGCATTTATTTAATGTATAATTGATTATACCAAATTGGATATATGGATTATACTTATTTATTTGTGTTGTGTTCACTTAATAGCGCTCAGATGTTTTTGTTTTGGTTGTTCACTTGTTTTTTTTTTTATATATGTGCTTATAAAAATGTGGATTTACAGTATGTTTTTTGTTTAGGAGGCGAATGGGATGCCAGTTCATCTGAAGGGAGGAGTCAGCGACGCTGTTCTTTACCGTGCAACTATGGGTCTCACAGTGATGGGTATGTTTAAAACGTTTTAACTCATGATTGTCCAGTTTCACAGACAAGGCTTGAGTCTAGTCCCAGACTATAAAGCATGTTTGACTTATCTTAACTGAAAGCAACTTGCTATGACATCTCTCAGGCCCTGTTTACACCTGGTATTAAGATGCATTTTGGCCGTTTACAGAAAAAGGAGACACATTCCTGTTTGTGTTTACACCTGGTGTTTTAATCCATCTCTTTTGTCCACTTTCATCTTGATTTCTTGGTCTATAGGCGGGTGAATGTATGGACTTTTTTAAAATCTTTCGATCTAATGGACAAAGAAAGCTTGCACAATTTACATATGAACACGACAAACTGCTCGTTTCATGTCTTAGGCCATCAATGTGTACTAACATTTACAAGACTTCTCTGTGCATGCATACTCTTTGAGGTGGTGACCATAGACCTCCATTATATGACTGATAGACAAGATCGGTTTGACCTAAAAATATCAAAATTGAAAATACTGTGGAAACAAAGACATGGCCTTGAGGTAAGCTAAAACATC
The DNA here is from genome assembly GCA_038021265.1 of Cyprinella venusta. Taxonomy (NCBI): domain Eukaryota; kingdom Metazoa; phylum Chordata; class Actinopteri; order Cypriniformes; family Leuciscidae; genus Cyprinella; species Cyprinella venusta. Next base: position 31,294,770 of record CM075876.1, on the reverse strand, counting down.
CCTAAAATTAATTTCAAAGTGAACTATCTCTTTAATACCAGGTGTAAACAGAGCCTAAGGCACGTTTATAAAAGCTACTTAAATATCCACATTAAACTTGCCTAATCCTGGCTTAATCTAAGCCCTGTCTGTGAAACCAGGCCTATGTGTGACTTCTGGGTGATCAAGTTTAAAAACTCCTCCCAATGTCTGTATATAGCTGTGGCAAATTCAGATTCGTTCAAAGTGATGCTTGACACGTTTTAGCAAGCACGGATATGTATCTTGAGTTAATAATCATAGTAAACTCTAATCACTAATCATACATGTGTCTCTTTTCAGGAACCGCATGCGTCATATTTCAACTAGTAAAGGCCGCTGTGCCTCAGAAGAAGGACTGATGTCCGCTCCTGCCCTCATTTCTGTTGAAATGTGATGCAATTTACACAATAAACTTATTCTTTCATTTGGAAGGTAAAAGGGACCAAAGTGATTTAAATAAAACAAACTGTGCCTGTCACAACTGGACACATCCTGATTGTTTTACTTTACTCAGTGACAATTTGAACGCACCCAAATTAAAATTATTTTAGGAGTATTATTGAGATATTTTTGCCTTTATGCAAAAAGTCAAAATTTTCCACAGATTTTGGGGTGTAATTTTACAGACTTTAGCTGTTTCTGAAATGGTTTCATGCGATTAATTTTTTCATTTTAGTTATTGATGAGGTTTGTCTTCTGACTCCTTTTGAAACGTATGCGATAATATTCGTCCCATAAAGAGCGTGATGATGAAAAACAACTAAACTGTTTTCCTTCTGAAAGTGTAGCATTAGCATTAACTGATGCAGGATGTTTGTGACTCACAACGCAGCGTTTAGAAGCGTGTTTTCGATACGGTCTGTTTCTTGGACGTCTTCATCGTTTCCTAGGAGACAAACAGTAATGTGCATTTCCTTTTTGTTCTTCAAAACAATGTGTTTTCAAGGCATATAAAATAGTTTCCAAATGCGTGTACATCAAAGAAATGTTTTCCCCTCTGGAAGTTCAGATTTACAGGACCATCTGATCATTTGAGCTCAGCATTGGTGGTGGTCTATACAGTTGAGCTCATATGGAAATTTATCACATGCATTATGAACAATGTGCTCTTTGTGTCCCATACAAAATCTCTCAGTTCATTTGCAGAGATTGAAACAGACGTTGCAAAAATAATTGCATGCTAATTATAAAACTTATAAAATACAGATCATTAATTCTGCATGCCATCTATATGGAGCAATAGTTTTCCCTTGATCAATAGAACTATTATGCATGTCTCTCGAACAATGAGAGTAATGAGCTAATGATCAAATTAAAAACAGTTCTGAACTCAGCTGAAACAACTAATAGACTCAATGATCACAATTAAATCTACCCTGACTCCCAGTTGGCACCCATGTGTTTTAAATGTTTAAGTGTTTATTCTTCAGATGGGTAACAGAACTGTTCATTTATGGCTTGATAATTAGATCGGGTGTAGTTTTTTGATTCATAAGATGTGTTGGACATCTCCATCCCCTTGGTGTGTTACCCGATTTGACCACTAGGGGGCTACATATTCAAATAAATGGAAATGCATGGTTGTAAAACTGATCTAGGCTCAAGTTAACTCAGTCATAAGTGCAGTTTACCATTTACTTGGTTGTTTAACCGTTTTTACAGTTTGTTTTATGATATTGCTGGGCACAATTGCTTTGCTTAAATCTTGATATCTGTGTTTTGGACGGTTATTAATAGCTGGTTATTAGCTGGTCCAGAACTACTGAAACATATATAAGCTTGATTTCCCAGCGGGGTTTTAATATCAGAAAAAAAAACAAATTATATTTAATAAGTAACTAACACTACAAAAGTTTTATTACAAGTCAAATCTTCCACAAAACTAGCAAAAAGTCGTGTTGGCGCGAAGATGATGTTACCATAGCAACCACTGAAGCGCCTTCCTGCCCGTAGGACCGTTGAACGATACGTCAGAAACAACGTCGATATCGTCATTAAGATTACGATATTCTATGTTTAGCGTAAATGTTGCACGAAATTGTATGTAAAAACCTTTCGTAATGTTTTACTATAGTTGTCGGCTGGTTTCACTGTGGTGGGAGCACCATAAATCTTTTTTTTTTTTGTGGCGCGAAATCTCCTCAGAATGTAGGCTACTCCGAAAACGACCGAGGTATGAATGTTCACCCTTCCGAAAACCACATTCTAATTACTTTAACAGTTATTTGTAATCCCTTAACTTTGTAAATGAGTTAAGAACAAAAGCTATCATGATATCTAAATAAACGTATAGCCTATTAAAAAAATGTGCGATTCGTATTTAATCTCGTCCGGAGTAATGTAGCAGCCTATGTCATAACAATTCCTGCTGAAACCAAAAACATAGATAAGTGACATGCTGCAGGAATGCCGAAAATATGCGAGAGTTTCCAAAAGCGCATCCCAACACATCCATCCATCACACGGTGACGTCAGAGCTCCGGGTTCGGGATCAGCCCCCTGTTTAGAAGCGCATTCTAGTCTGAGATCCTGTGCATTTGCAAACAGCCTTCACGAGCTGTGGGTGCTCAGATCCTCCTCTTCATTTCCATCTCCATCACCACAGCATCACGGAGAATCTCTTGCCTTTCTGAAAAGACCTTTAAATCCCTTTGCATCCGGGCGACACTTCCACTTTCATTCAACAGTTTTGTGATGTATTGAGAGATTTGGGAAACTTTGGGGAGTTTGGTAAGTGCTCATTGAGACGTTTCTACTTTTATTGATTAACCTATTTAAACCTATATGGAGGAAGGTGTTCTTGATCTTGAATTTGAGACGAATTAGATATAAAATGATGGTTGTGTGCACACACTGACCCATTTTCAGCTGCTCTGATCACTTTTTCCATAGACGTTTGAATGGTGATTTCATTTTTTCCACCACCCAGTTATTGTGCTCTTTTAAAGTTGTTTGGGATGATACTTATCTGTTTTCTTTAGTTGAGAAATCTATTCTTGTAAGGGCATTTTTATGTTTATTTACCTACTTCACATGTAATGTGCTTAAAGAATACAGGTCTTAGCTTAGATACAGATAATTAAAAGATTTAAAGTGAGGTTCAAAACAGTTTTTCTTAATATATGTTCAGAAAGCATGTTATCAGAGTTTTTTTAAGACCGATTTAGCCTTATAATTGCTTTTTCATTCAACTTTACCTAGTACAACACCAAACTCAAGACAGCGTGTGCCTGCATGCTAAGTTTTGACTCACACTTTGCATGTCCATTCACCTATCCTATTAAAAAAGCCGTCATTTTTTTCTGACAAAGTGTATTTTTCAAGGTTTTTTTTTCTTTAATGAATTGGAATACCCTTTAGCAATTGATTTCAGAAAGGCTTGCCATGTGATGAATGCCTTTTCAAAAATCCAAATGTAGTTTTAATCAATTTGAGGTCATGGATTAAAGGACTGGAGAAATGTTGTTTGAAATAGTTTTAGATTGAGTAAGCATGCCAGAATGCAGGACACTTCTTGAAATTTCAGGGCAAATACTAGTTGCTGAGTGATATGAACAACTTGAGCTGCTTGTTCTTGCGTTGATAATTATTTATAGCAACATGCAATATGTGTAACACAGACATCAAGCACACTGCCAAAGTTTCGAGACAGAGCATCATAAATATATGGATGTGAAATCTGAATTTGTCCAGGCACAACAGGGGGCGCAGAAGCCCTGCAGGAAAGTTTTTCCACCCCTGATGTGCGGGATCCAAAATCAGGCAAATTTCCAGACAATGGCATATAGTCTATGAACTCACAGTTTCCGACGTTAAACGGATAAATCAGTGGGGTTTGACACACAACATATGCAGTTTATAATCATTTTACAGTTAAACTTCTGTAGACTGAGAGGCCCACAGTGAGTTATTTTAATAAAGTGACCTTGTTTTATAAATATTTTCCAAAAAACCATGGAAAGATTTTTTTCCCCTCTTCTGACCAGAGAAACAGCTGGAAATTTTGAATGAAGAAATAATTAAAATCAGATTTGAATGAGATCTCTTGGAGTCCAGTGGATACTTTCTTATTTTTTGTTTCTGTATTGATTTATGTGCTGCCTTTGTGTGTAATATGTTTGATTTTTCAGATTGATTGATGTTCTGCTGATACTGGGGTGAAGATGTCGGTCAGGCGTTTGGCAGCGGCCGCTCTCTTAACACTCACAGTACTGGCATCAGTGAGAGCTCAAGGTAAAAAAGCCAACAAGTCTATCCCCATTCACCCTGTTAAATTAAAAATACTTTATTCCAACAGTCCACACTCTAAACAATGCTGGGTTGTTTGAACCCAAATTTGGGTAAAATATGGACAAACCCAAATGTTGGGTTAAAAAATGTATTTTTAACCCAACATTTGGGTTTGTCCATATTTTACCCGAATTTGGGTTCAAACAACCCAGCATTTTTTAGAGTGCAGTCTATTGTTTCTAAAAATATATAAATAATAACTACTATAACGTTTGTGTCTATTTAAGTGTGTTCAATATTTTTCAATTTACATTTAATCTCCAAAAATAGATAAGAAACATAGTTTCTTCCAATGTAGATGTGCATTTCTAAGTGTTCACTCTAAAAAATGCTGGGTTACTTTAACCAAACCCAATTTTGGGTCAAATATGGACAAACTCAAACATTGGGTTAAAAATGTAACCCAATGGCTGGGTTTGTACATATATGACCCAAAATTGGGTGAAAACAACCCAGCATTTTTTTTAGAGTGTTGTGTCGCTTTTTAGACACTAGGTCGAGGAGTTTAACTCTCCTATAAGATTTGTTTTAAACAATTTGCGTGTAGTTGAAATAAATGCATGACACGACATTTGATCTAACTGTGTTTTTCAGCAACTTCTTCAAGAGTATATCAACTGTAATATATATCAATTGCAAATTATAGGATAGAACATGTAAGGCCAATCCAGCAAATGTTTAGTATTGAATATGACTTGGTTTTTGAAATATTTTCCATATGCAACTTAAGACCCATGATCATTTGCTGGATACCAGATACCTCAGCCAGACAGACTTTTTATTTCTCCAGTAAAACACTTTTTCGTTTATTTTAGTATTTACAGTATATCTTTCAGTAACCGAGCTCTTTGTAGGTTTGAACAGGTATTAAAACTGTGCCTTAACCATATCAAATCATTGAATAAACGACAGGGTGTTAAAGCGCGCATTTGCCAGAGTTCAGTGGAAAGTATAGTGGAACATTTTACAGTTTTTATTGTACAAAAAAAAAAACATGTGGAGGCCAAGTTTCCCTTCCCCACTTTCCACACTCTTAGAGAACAAAAAGACGAAATATGAGCTTTTTTTTTTCTTAGGAAAGAGAGGGCAAGTGTTGTGTTACTTCTCAATGCTGTATATGTAAAATAAGACAATTCTTATAGTAGTTCAAACATGTTCCACTGATTTAAAATACCTTAACCAACGTTATCACTTTCTTATATGAAATGGTTAGATGCTCAGCATAGCAAAATAAATGTCGTTAAATGATCTTTGGTTGCACCAAAACTGGTTTGGGTTGGATGGACCCAAAAAAATGTGATGAATCGGTGTGAGTTAGCGGTTGTGTTGGACCCTTTTGGAGTCAGAAATGGAACCGATTGTGACATCTGGTCAGCCAGGTTGGTAAATCTTGATTTTGGCGAACCTGTTCCCGGTCAAGCTTAAGCCCTGGTCAAAATTTGACCAGAGCCGCGGCTTCACACAAATATTTTATCGTGATATTCTGAGATGCACACACAAGTTCCACACAGACAAACACAACACATGAGAATATCACTTTAAAATATTTCAAACTAAGTCCTCTACATGTGCGTCTTGTACATGAAGTCCTTTTAGTCCCACAAGTTGTTGCAGACAACTTTTCATGTACAAGTGCATGAGTCTTCTAGTTCATCTAGACTGGTGCAATGTCACGTAACCTCTTTTCGTTTATATACTTTGTCACTATCCTGTGTTTTCTCATTAAAGGTTGCCATTGTGCACCCTTTTAAGCGGTTTGCAATGGAAAGCGATCACACATGAAACGTTGCCCGTTGTTGTCAACTTCCAAGTCCATTCTTGTCTATCTGTGACGTCAACTATTGAAACCGTTCAACACCGCTCTTCATTGACTGCATGCACGTCACGAGTTGTGGCCCGATGTAATGTTCTGTCGAGGTCTTTGTGGAACGCGCTTTACGTGTCTATGCTTGAGTAGTCAACGGCCCTACGGTCAGACAGCTCAAACAGATGTCATTTTTACCCAAAATGGCCGCCGTCCACGTTTGTTTCATGTTGCCTTGAGTCCTTGCCCAACAATGAACTTCACTGTTGGGATTTCGTCCATAAACCTGTATGCTCTTCTCATAAATACAGCTTTTGGACTGGTTTCTTGGAAATAACTTGATTCACCTCCTCTTTCCACAGTAATGCCTCCATCAGACTTGAGGTTTAAGATTTTAAATGAAAACACAGTGCAAATGATATGGAAGCAACCGCTGTCAAGGACCGAGGGCTTCAGAGTACAAGTGACATCGGATACAGGTTGGTATCCAAACGTGTTGGATTTATAACGGCAAGCAACATTAAACTAGGTTGTATGTCATTGATATGACCGAACTAATTTTTATCAATTGCCAATTGACTGGATTCTGAATAAGTTGGCTCTCCATACCAGAAAATGTGTAGTTTGAAAGAAAACTCATGTCGGTTAAAGAGTTAGTTCACCCAAACATGAAAATTCTGTCAGTATTTACTCACCCTCATGTTGTTCCAACCCCGTAAGACATTTGTTCGTCTTTGGACCACAAATTAAGATATTTAAGATATTAAGATCGCTCCTGCATACTAGTCCATAGGCTTCTTGAGCGAATGACTCTTGCTGTCATCGAAAAGTCATTAATTCATCGTTAAAATAGTCCGAGTGACTACAGTGGCTCAATTTTAACTTTATCAAATGAAGAGAATACTTTTTGTGCGCAAAAACAAACAAAAATAACGACTTTATTTCAACTACTCACTTCCTTTTCTATGGGCCTGTAGTCAGTTAACGTAGTGTGATCACGTAAAGCTACGTCACACGTAGGCTCACTATTGGCCGACGCTGGTCATGTGTGTGATGCGTACAATAACAGAAGCCTACACTTTAAAAATGCTGGGTTGTTTTAACCCAATTTTGGGTCAAAAATGGACAAACCCGAAATGTTGGGTTACAAATGTAATGTAAAAATTTAACCCAACGGCTGGGTTAGTCCATATATTTGACCCAAAGTTGGGTTAAAACAACCCAGCATTTTTTAGAGTGTATTAAACTAGTAACCTGACTCGCACAGAGGGACAAATAAACGAATAGTTGAAATAAAGTCGTTATTTTTGTTGTTTTTTGTGCACAAAAGTATTCTCGTCGTTTGATAAACTTAAGATTGAGCCTCTGTAGTCACTTGGACTATTTTAACGATGTCTTTAATGACTTTTCGAGGCCAGCAAGTGTCATTCCCTCAAGAAGCCTATGGACTAGTATGCAGGAGCGATCTTAAAATCTTAAATATCTTAATTTGTGTTCCGAGGATGAACGAAGGTCTCGCGGGGTTGGAACAACATGAGACAGTATTTTCATTTTTGGGTGAACTAACCTTTTTTAATGTTATTCGGGCCTGCAAGGGTTGTTTTTCTGCACTTAACCTAAGGTTACTCTTGGGGAACCGTAGTAAGTGTACCTTATGTTGCCTGAGATAAGAAAGCATCTGGTTAATGACAAGTAACCTTTAAACTCACTGCCACAGGCAACTATCGGGAAATGCGTTCTGGCGTGCCCTTCAAAAAATGATTTAAACATGGACCGTTACTCATCGCTTGTCTTGGGAAGTCATTAATGTTTCCCTAATCTAGGTCTTGTGTGTCTAGACTAGATTTATCTACTTATAAATGAAGGTTGGCCAGGTATTATCTTCATGTAGGATATATATCATGGTATGACATTTAAACATTGAAGATGCAAATGTTCCCTTCTGCCTGTAGAAGAGCCTGTTAAGGAATTCACGCTTCCTCCAACCTCAACCAAAACCTCCATCAGAGATTTGACCCCCGATGTGGATTATGTTGTTACGATAACATCGTATTTTGGGTCTGAGGAGAGTATACCAATCTCTGGTCAGATTACAAGTAAGTGGCAGGGCATCTTATTCTCTAAATATGTCATGTCCCATGGTCATGTAAGCCACTCTAAAATTGTTATGTTCAATATTTAATTGACTAGAAATGGCTTTTTGGGATTGCAAACCCTTGTAATGGAAGGAATACTTTAACCTTAATATTTATTGATGTATTGTTTTCTGTTTTAGTCCAATCAAGCAGCATTGGAGGAGGTACCAGGAAACCTCAGGTCTCAGATTCAGTCAGTAAGTACACACCTCCAGGCTCTTTCCATTGCTTCTGTGGTCTCTGCATTTTATTGGGAGTTTCCATACTAGTCAGTACGCAAATGTGTGTATGCCTTTCTTTCTTTCCGAATTTATGATCCCTGATAACAATTTAGCTTGTTAGTCAGCATTAACTTTTCCAGACATGATAAATTCGAGCCAACGTTTCCAGCATGGCTTTTGGGTGAGAGTTTGTTAGTGGCCCCTCTCGCCTTGTTTGAAATAAAAACCTGAACCTCTCGCAGTGCAGAAAGTGGAAAGCATTACAGCCTCTCTCTTTACAAGAGCGCTGTGGCCTCATCCTCCAGATGAAGGTGAACAGCTTTACTTTTCCTTTCCTACATTAAGCAGAAGTGGAAAATCCAACTCCCCTGACTCGCTAACAAAAACCAGTTTCAATGCTCCAGTGCTTCCCATCTGCAGGCGCATGTGATTGTTTTTTTTTGTTTTTTTTTTATCTAATTGCGGTAATAAAGAAAGGCAAGCTATGATATGTCAACAAAATCCTGTTTTTTTACCCATCTGCCAACATCCCACCTAAGATGTAGTTGACACAATCCCTTCAAGGGCAGCAAATTCCACAAATCGGGATAGAGGGCAAATATGATTGAAAGATGAGGAGTTTTTCCAAACCTTATAGAGGATTAAGATTAATGGAGTTCAACAGAGAGGGAATGACTAGTAATGACTCGCCTAATAGCATTTCATATAGAGACATACCCAACCCATGTGTCAATGGGGAATGAGTTGTAACCGGTGTGTATTGCATAATAGATAAATGCGGTGCTGTTATAACGGGGATCCACTTTGTATTTGTACAAGTATATTTTGATAGACGCTGAAGCATACAGGATCATCTTTTTGCATATTTACAACATTTGAGACATGCAAATCTACAGAAACCTCTGGAATTGTCATATTCAGTACTCTCATTTATCATTAAATGATGGAGAAAGGTCTTTTTAATGGGAAATTTATATAGAAATGAATCGAAAAGTATATAAACAAAAGAGAAATCTTTTTGAAAAATGTCACTGTAAATTAAGAATTGAGTCTATAAATAGGTGTTCATTTGTGTTAGACGTACTTAAACTCATTCATCAACATATATATTCTATTAATTCAGTATTATTTGAACCTCTAAGGATTGATAAACTTAAATCTCCAAAGTTGCATTTGTAAAAGGGTTTATTTTGGAGCAGCGTCTATCTAAAGTTAAAAAAAAGTGTGATTTATTAACTTAACATGCAAAAGAAGTCACAAAGTTTTATAATATGAAAAGATTTGGTCTTTTTCTTAAATGGTTCAGAATTTTTAGATAACCTTCAAATGGTCTTCGTTTCCTGTTTACACTTCTGGGCTTTGGGGTGACCCCAACAATTGTTTGAGTAATTGTACAAAAAATATACATTTTTAATCATACAAATAATATATCTTTTTTTTTGTTCACTTCTCATCTATTCATTAATGCTGTGTTTTTGGAGATATTAAATACTTTTTAATCCATATACCACACAATTCCTCAACTACACCATTAGCTTGCATATGAAATATTATTTTCTTATGATACATTGCATTTATGCTCTAGTACTAGGCCTTCATTTCTGTGTAAAAAAATTCAGATTTATGCCGGATTTTTTTTTTTTTTTTTGACACATCAAGAAAATATATTTAGTTTTTTTTTTCACATTTCCCATTTTTGGGGTCGTATTGACCCCGAAGATCAGAAGTGTACACTTTTTTATTTAACATACCTTCAGAACAACTGAATCAAGCCCAGTTTTTGTGTGTGTGTGTCTATAGATAGATAATGTATGAAAAGTCACAAAATCTTATTCCACTGAGATGAAGGGAACCTTTTTTTTTATTAAGTAAAAGTCGATTGGGGTCGCATAGACTCCATGTCCCGATTGAGGGCTACGTGCCAAATGTGTTTGCCAAACCTCTTGACTGGGTTATGTTTCAAAAGCTTTGCATCCTTTTCTAATCTGAAGTCAAACAAGCTTCTGACTCATTGACCTCTCACTCTTTTCCCCAGAATGCTCAGTAAGCGCCATTGCTGACCTGGTCTTCCTGGTGGACGGTTCTTGGAGCGTCGGGCGGGAAAACTTTAAATTCATCCGCAGTTTCATAGCAGCCATGGCGGGCGCGTTTGACCTCGGAGAGGACAAGACTAGAGTGGGTGTGGTTCAGTACAGCACGGACACCAGAACCGAGTTCAACCTTAACCAGTACTTCAAACAGGGCGAGCTGCTCAGAGCCATTAACAATCTGCCGTACAAGGGTGGCAACACCATGACAGGTACCAAATGAATTCCTGCAGATGATATTACTGCTGAAAAACAATGTGAATTTCAAGTCTGTGATTGTTATTGTGTATGTGTGCAGGCGAAGCCCTGGACCACCTGCTGAAAAACATGTTCACAGAGGCCGCCGGCGCTCGTAAGGGATTCCCCAGGGTAGCCGTTGTTATCACAGATGGGAAATCTCAGGACCCTGTGGAGGGTTACGCCAAGAGGTTGAGGAATGCTGGAGTTGAAATCTTCACTTTGGGTATGTGGCCATTCATCACTGCTGTCTTTCTCGGTCTGGATTTGTTCTTCACAGACCTTGGCTGCTTCCAAGAAATCCATCCACACAGAAGAGAATTTTGAGAAATAATGCTCTAATTTATTATTTTCATTCAGGGATCAAAGAAGCAGATGAGGAAGAGTTGAAGCAAATGTCTTCAACGCCCTACAGTACACACGTGTACACTGTGCCAAACTTCGATATGATCAAAGCTGTGGAGAAATCCCTAATCACGCAGGTGTGCACCAGTGTGGATGACCAGCTCAACTCGCTGGCGAGCGGCGAGGAAGGTAAACAAACAATAACAATTGTAAATCTGCTTTAGCAGGTTTATTAAACACAACCCCGAGCATTAAACATGACCCCGTTGTCCTCTTTTTGTTTATTTGCAGTTGTTGAACCAGCATCAAACTTGCAAGTCACAGAGGTTGCATCCAAGTCAATGCGGGTGACGTGGGATGAATCTATAGGGGAAGTGACTGGCTACAAGGTGCAGATGGTTCCCATGTTGGCTGGGAGCAAACGCCAAGAGCTGTACGTTGGGCCAACTCAGACCTCTGTGAATGTGAGAGATTTGTCCCCGGATACGGAGTACGAAATCAGCTTGTTTGCACTCAAAGGCCTGACACCTAGCGAGCCAGTTATGGCGATGGAGAAAACCCAGCCTTTAAAAGTATCGTTAGGTGAGGAAAGGTCCACACTCTTTAACCATCCACAGTAATCCAATGATTAACGGGATACTCCACTTTTTTTGGAAATAGGCTCATTTCACAACTCCCTCAGGGTTAAACGTTTGAGTTTTACCGTTTTCGAATCCATTCAGCCGATTTTCTGATATTTAGAAGAATATCAGTAACCAGACAGTTTCTGGTCTCATTGACTTCCATAGTATCTATGGAAGTCAATGAGACCAGAAACTGTCTGGTTACTGATTAGGGTTGGGTATCGAGAATCGAGTATCGATTGGAACCGGGACTCACTTTTCGTTTTTCCCGGAATCGTTCAAAAGTTAAAATTTCGATTCCTAGTTTCGATATTCACAGTCCGCCGACCAGAAGAAGAAACCGCTGAACAACACCAATGAAGAAGCGTATACCGGAAGTGTTGGCATAACCGCACGAGTCGAACATGAGTAGCTTACGTCGGCGGTCCAAAGTGTGGCTTCACTTTTCTAAAAATAACAAAATCTCGGCAAAATGCAAAATTTGTGACAAAAAAGGAGTATTTCCCTTTAGAAAGGAGTATTTCCTTCAGAAAGACCGTTGGTTAGCAAGGTTAGCTAAACTTTTTTGACCCTGCCTCTTAAAAGAATTGGAATCGAGAATCGTTGGGAACCGGAATCGAAACAAGGAATCGGAATCAGAATCGTTCAAATTCAAACGATACACAACCCTATTACTGATATTCTTCTAAATATCAGAAAATCGTCTGAATGGATTCGAAAACGGTAAAACTCGACTGTTTAACTCTGGGGGAGAGGTAAAATGAGCCTATTTCCAAAAAAAGTGGAATATCCCTTTAAATAGTTGTTTGACCAAGCTCTTTTTACTTCTAGAATGTTCTCTTGGAGTGGATGTACAAGCCGACGTCGTTCTCCTGGTCGACGGTTCCTACAGCATCGGTCTCGCAAACTTCGCTAAAGTTCGAGCTTTCTTGGAAGTCCTGGTCAACACCTTTGACATTGGGCCGGATAAAGTTCAAATCAGCTTGGTCCAGTACAGCAGAGACCCACACACTGAGTTCTACCTGAACACCCACCACGACCTGAGCGCCGTGGTCAAAGCCGTGCGAACGTTCCCCTACCGCGGTGGCTCCACGAACACCGGCAAAGCGATGACGTACGTGAGAGAGAGGATTTTTATTCAAAACAGAGGTGCTCGTGCGAACGTACCTCGTGTTACGATTCTGATCACCGATGGAAAGTCCTCGGATGCTTTCAAAGACCCGGCGGCTAAGCTTAGGAACACGGATGTAGAGATTTTCGCCGTGGGCGTGAAAGATGCCGTCCGCTCTGAGCTGGAGGCCATCGCTAATTCTCCAGTGGAGACCCATGTGTACACCGTTGATGACTTTGATGCTTTCCAGAGGATTTCCAATGAGCTGACCCAGTCTATCTGTCTCAGAATTGAGCAAGAGCTTCTGAACATCAAGAAGAGAAGTAAGTATTTTTTGACTTTTTTCACTAACTTTTCCACTTTTTTTTTGGAAACAGGCTCATTAGCAACTCCCCTAGAGTTAAACAGTTTTGGTTTTACCGTTTTTCGAATCCATTCAGCCAATTTTTTGATATTTAGAAGAATATCAGTAACCAGACCGTTTTCTGGTCTTATTGACCTCTATAGTTGGAAAAAATATACTATGGAAGTCAATAATACCAGAAACTGTCTGGTTACTGATATTCTTCTAAATATCAGAAAATGGATTCGAAAACGGTAAAACTCAACTTTTTAACTCTGGGGGAGTTGTAAAATGAGCCTATTAACAAAAAAAGTGGAGTATGCCTTTAAATTTGTCGAGCTCTCTGTCTGGACTAAAGGACCATGTGGTTCGAACTCGGTTTTGTACCAATTTGTTCTTTCTTTCTGTGGATCACAAATAACTTATTTAGCAGAATGTCCAAGCTGCTCAACTCCAAACGATACAAATAGTAAGCAAATCTGTCAAGCTCCAAGAATAAACAAACAAACAAGCACCAAAACTACACAATGTTAGTTGTGTGCTGTATTTCAAGTCTGCTAATGTCATGAAATAGTTTGGTGTCGGAAACAGGCCAACTTAAAATCTATTAGGTGCTGCCTGAGCCTGTAGTTGTTCTGTAACCTTTTTTGGCCAATATCATGGGAAACTAAAGGGAAAAGCCAATTTAAAATGCTAAAATATAGGGATGCACCGATATGGAAATTTTGGCCGATACCGATAACCGATATTTCTTTATATTTGAAAGCCGATAACCGATATATCGGCCGATAAACTTAAATCCAAATTTTTATCTAATTTTGAGAGCCTTATTACACAAACAAAAGTCTCACGATTAAATCCATGTCCCAAGCGCACAATTATAATGTTGTTCTCACAATGTTAGTTGTGTGCTGAATTATACAAGTCTTCTAATGTCATGGAATAGTTTGGTGTCGGAAACAGGCCAACTTAAAATCTATTAGGTGCTGCCTGAGCCTGTTGTTACTCTGTAACCTTTTTTGGCCAATTATCATGGGAAACCAAAGGGAAAAGCCAATTTAAAATACTAAAATATAGGGATGCACCGATATGAAAATTTTGGCCAATAACGTTAACCGATATTTCTTTATATTTGAAATATAAAGAAAAACTTAAATATAAATAAACTTAAATCCAAATTTAAGTTTATTTATATTTAAGTTTATCCAGTTTGGATTTAAGTTTATGGATTTAAGTTTAAGTTTGGAAAGTTTATCCAGCCGATAAACATAAATCCAAATTTTTATCTAATTTTGAGAGTCTGATTACAAAAACAAAAGTCTCACAATTAAATCCATGTCCCAAGCGCACAATAATTATAATGATGTTTTCATTATAGGGTTGTATAGCTAATATCACAGATTTGCGCTGCACATGTTGTACCGAACCATATTTTCATTTTTGAAGAGGTTTCAATCATATTTCATTGTCTCAGCTGAAGGGAATAATACATTATTTATCGGCTTTAATTTATCGGCCACGTTTTCTCACCAGGCCGATAACGATAACATTAAAAATGAACATATTTCGGCCGATACCGATATGCTGGCCGATATATCGTGCATCCCCACTAAAATATATTTAAATTCTGCTCTCCCTTCTAGGTCTGATTGCACCCAGATCTCTGACGTTCTCAGAGGTGACCTCCAGGAGTTTCCGAGCTTCTTGGGTAACAGATGCCGTGGATGTGCAGTCATATCTGGTGCAATACAAGCCTGATGCTGACACAGATGTGGGCTACGTCTCCGTCTCTGTGCCGGGAGACACTACCACGGCCGTCTTACATCACCTTACTCCAGTCACAAAGTATGAAGTCAAGGTTTACGCCCAGTACCAGAAGGGAGAAAGCTTTCCTCTATCAGACTTTGAGACCACACTAGAAGGTTAGTGACTATTAGCTAATTACTTTTAAAGGAATGTTGTGCTTTATGATCTTTTGTGCAACACAAAGGTTTTTAAAAGAATATCCTGGCCATTTGTTCATTCAAAGGGATAGTCCACTTTTTTTGGAAATAGGCTAATTTTACAACTCCCCCAGAGTTAAACAGTTGAGTTTTACCGTTTTCAAATCCATTTTCTGATATTTAGAAGAATATCAGTAACCAGACAGTTTCTGGTCTCATTGACTTCCATAGTAGGAAAAAAATATACTATGGAAGTCAATGAGACCAGAAACTGTCTGGTTACTGATATTCTTCTATATATCAAAAAATCAGCTGAATACATTCGAAAATGGTAAAACCCAACTGTTTAACTCTAGGGGAGTGGTAAAATAAGCCTATTTCCAAAAAAAAAAAAAAAAAGTGGAGTATCCCTTTAAGAGTCCCAACAGTGACCATTTTGTGACTTCTATGTACCGATTTGTGCAGAACAAGGAACCGTGACCAACCTGAGAGTGTCCGAGGAGACCACAAGCAGTTTCCGTGTCTCATGGGGGAAGGCTCCCGGTCCAGTAGTGCGGTATAGACTCACGTATGTTCCAGTCCAAGGGGATAGTGGAGTGCTAGAAACTGCAACAGTTGGCCCTGAGACCACCATCGTCCTGCAGCAACTTTCCCCAGTTACGACATACCGTGTCTCCGTGGCAGCCGAATTCCCATCAGGTGTTGGACCTCAGATGAAGATCGATGGAACAACCAAAGAAGGTGATTAAAACAGCTTAAAGTTTTTACATTCATCTAGGTCACGTGTGCCCACTCGTTCTAGCATTTTCATTGTTTGCTTCCCAGGCGTTTATAGAGCCACAGATCGCTTGAGGGTGTGAATCTCTGGTATTTCAGAAAACTGGTGTAAAGTTTTACCATGATTGCTTGAGCAGCCAAACACTATAAGTGAATGGAAAATTGCAGTTGATTTTGACAAAAACTCCATGACGTTTCCCAGAATTTCTTTCGTTGAGTTGCCGATAAATGTCTGTTTGGTTAGGCAAAACTTCTGGGTTCTTTATCAAGGCTGAGAGTAGTTAGTGTCCAAGCATGAGCCAGATGTGTCTTAATGGCTGCCTACAGCAATGCAGCTGCAGTCTGTCCACAGTTATTATCTGCGAAGGACAAATCCCAGGTCGTGACTTTTAACTCCTGTGTTAAACTAGAGTTTAATCTCTGCATTGTCTCTGTTCCAGTCAACAGATTTGTGTTTTTGCTGCTTGCTAAAGACATGATTCCTCAACTTGTTGAGGAGAGGTGTGCTGTTACTAAGCCTGGCCACACACTTGAAGATACAACACCCAAAGATCTGGGGAGTGTAGCCTGATTTGAGTCTTCTTGCAACCGCCTTTGTTCAAAAAAATCCTCAATTTTGTGGTGTCACTATGATAATTTGACCGCTTTTGACTATTGATTACTCTTTTGACTTGTTACCCAAATATAAAAATTCAAAGTAAAAGTAGTTAAAATTACTTTTGCACTTTATTTGCACTTATCCATCTCTGAAATATAATTTGTCATATGATAAGAATATAGTATACAAGACATGTGGACTACTTTATTTTTTGGTCATTTTTGGAGCTTCCCAGTCACCATTTATTTTCATTGTCAATCATTTGTAAATTAAAACATATGGTGGGATCAAACCAGTTATTTATCCAAAGAAGCATAAAGAAGCAACCTAGGATTAAAGCAACACTAAGTAAGGGTTTTTTTACCTTAAAATAATGTTTCCAAAATCGTTTCAGTGGTTCATTAAGACGTAACAGTGTGAAAGGCACTTCTGGATTTGCTTTGCCGTCCTACATCTGCTATAACCACGCTATGAAAGATTGCCAGATCGTGTTGCGTTTCTGTAGTTCTACACTCTAAAAAATGCTGGGTTGTTTTAACCCAATTTTGGGTCAAATATGGACAAACCCAGCCACTGGGCTACATTTTTAAATTACATTTTTGACCCAATGTTTCGGTTTGTCCATATTTGACCCAAAATTGGGTTAAAACAACCCAGCATTTTTTAGAGTGTAATGAGACACAAGAAAACTACAAATTTGACTTGCTTTACGTCAAGCGTTACAATAGTCATTATTTCGTTTTTCTTCGTTTCTGATGTCGCAATACATCATACACTCTAAAAATGCTGGGTTGTTTTAACCCAACTTTGGGCCCAAATATGGACAAACCCAAACGTTGGGTTAAAAAGGTGATTAAAAATTTTAACCCAATGGCTGGGTTTGTCCATATTTGACCCAAAGTTGGGTTAAAACAACCCAGCATTTTTTAGAGTGTAATGAGACACAAGAAAACTACAAATTTGACTTGCTTTACGTCAAGCGTTACAATAGTCATTATTTCGTTTTTCTTCGTTTCTGATGTCGCAATACATCATACACTCTAAAAATGCTGGGTTGTTTTAACCCAACTTTGGGTCAAATATGGACAAACCCAAACGTTGGGTTTAAAAGGTGATTAAAATTTTAACCCAATGTTTGAGTATTTTTCCATATTCGACCCAAAATTGGGTTAAAACAACCCAGCATTTTTTAGAGTGTAATGAGACACAAGAAAACTACAAATTTGACTTGCTTTACGTCAAGCGTTACAATAGTCATTATTTCGTTTTTCTTCGTTTCTGATGTCTCAATACATCATACACTCTAAAAATGCTGGGTTGTTTTAACCCAACTTTGGGCCCAAATATGGACAAACCCAAACGTTGGGTTAAAAAGGTGATTAAAAATTTTAACCCAATGGCTGGGTTTGTCCATATTTGACCCAAAGTTGGGTTAAAACAACCCAGCATTTTTTAGAGTGTAATGAGACACAAGAAAACTACAAATTTGACTTGCTTTACGTCAAGCGTTACAATAGTCATTATTTCGTTTTTCTTCGTTTCTGATGTCGCAATACATCATACACTTTAAAAATGCTGGGTTGTTTTAACCCAACTTTGGGTCAAATATGGACAAACCCAAACGTTGGGTTAAAAAGGTGATAAAAAAATTTAACCCAATGGCTGGGTTTGTCCATATTTGACCCAAAGTTGGGTTAAAACAACCCAGCAATTTTTAGAGTGTACTTTCATGAAATCATGCAACACACTCGACCTTGTCTGTGGACGTCGTTCATCCCAAAGCCGGTGCTGATAAACAGCGAGTGTGCGTGCGACGGTAGGATGCGGTAGGCTAAATTAATTACAACAGCGGTAATGAACAATTCCGCTTTCAACCTGGAGGGCGACCGCAGAGGAAAAGTTACTTGGTGTTGCTTTAAAGGCATCTGTAAAATAGCATTAGCACTAAGGCTTCTGAGAACCAACGAATATATCCCAGACATATCCCATTTCTCCAGAAGAAGAAAACAATCCACTCAAATGCGGAGTTGTTGTAATTTTGTTTGTGTAAATGCAAAAGGTGCCCAGTCCCTATTGCAGCTTAAGATCTGAGGTTATTTTTGTAATAATTTGAGAAAGTACAGATTTGGAAGGACAAGGGCATTTTAAACATCCTCAGCCCCTGTCAGGAAGGATAAACAAATAGGTTGAACTGAGTCAAGTGATTATAATGCTCTTTCTTTCCTTCAGCCCAGATAAACAGCTCACAGGTCTTATGGGGTTTCAGAGGAACGAATCTTAAACTACAGTAACATGGCTACAGTCTACTCTAATGAAATTACCAGAAGCAAAGCTTGCCCAAGACCTTAAATCACTGAATTCCAGTAATCTTATGTCACAGAATCTGCAGTGTCAGATTTGAGGGCCAAAGATTTGAGTGATGGAAAACCATCCAAAAATAAAAAGTCTTCATGGAGAATAAAAGAAGTACTCTGAGATGTCAAGAGTCAAGAGCATTTTTTGTCCATGCACTGAAAACATATTGTGTCCGAAATTGAATAAAGTACCATAAAGGTTGTCCAGATGAATCAGGCTCTAAATAATTCTAAAGCTATATTATATCTGTCATTATTCATCTGTTACAGTAATGTAGACCTGGTATGGATCTCTCAAAATGGTGTCTCTTATCATATGTTTTTGTATTCCCCGTCATTACTTTGCCTAGCCATAAATATGGTGGATGAGGAAGAAAAAGTCACATGACTGAAAAAGATTAGCTTCTGAAGACTTGGAATATAGTACACAAGTGGTGCCTTTTGTAATTTGTGAAGAGATTTATGAGTTTGGAAGAATATGAAGTAAATAATGTCAGAATTTTTGGGTGAATGTGTCTAAGTGAGATTAAGGGTGTGTAATGAGGGTTAATTGAGGTTTGGTAGGCTAGAGATTTGGCCTGGTGCATCAAGTTCAGGGTTAATGTGGACCTTGAGGTGGTTTCTCTAGCTCACAGAAGTCCTGTGAGGAGCGTGGCATTGTGGCTTGAATATGGACTGGCATTGAACATGTCATTGAGATGGTAATTTCAGTTATTGAACATGTCACTGAGATGGTAATTTCCCGTAATTTCAGTTCCTCCATCCTTCCGTTGAGACTCGGTCGGTGGGAGCTGGGCTAAATTAAGTTCTCAATTGCAAAAAAAAATGACATAATGAAGGAACTATGCACCTCCGTCCCACTCCGGAACAAAGGAGTAGAGCAGTTACCCAGACATCTCTTTTCCTTCCTTTGCGTCCTCAGGAGGATATGCAAGATTTCCACTCTGTCCCCAATCTGATGCAGGTGTGTATTGACCGGGCTCTGGTCCAGTTTATGACCTAGTGTGTCCATTTGTAGAGCAGAGAGACAGTCCCAGATGCTATGTACATTTTGAGGTAATTTACAATGTCTTAGCCAATCATTTACTTGTTGTGTCCAGCAATTCTTCAACAGAGTCAATTACTGCAAAAAAAGTAACCTGGCTAACGCCAGACCACGTATCATTGAGAATGAGACATGGTCAGGAAACCACATGCATTTGAGGCGTGGTTTACGAATGCCCAGAGCTGTATTATTGGGTGCTACGGATGTCTATCAAATGTGCTTTTACTTAGCTCATAGCCAATCGGGTCAATGATACCAGATGACGCATGTAGAGCGACAGAAAATTAGACGTTGAAGACAACGAAGATTTAGGAGATTTATTTATACACAAAACGTGTTTCTCAATGTCAAGGATACTTCCTTGGCAGGACGGGTCCATCCAAGTCAGTTCCTTCAGAGGCTAGACGAGGCTCCTCTTTAGCATTCGGAGAACACGTAAATGAAACAGGGTAGCAAGCGCGCGTCATTGGGTCATTACATCAGTGAAAGATCCGCTTTCGGCACTGCAAAAATGGTCGTGCTACTGGTTTGGTCGCTGTACCACACTGTTTAAACACACTTGACAGTCCTTATTTTGTCTCGTCAGCCCTCATATAAATAAATAAATAAAATTAAGGGACAATGTATAGCGAGACGGTTGTTTTAGCGAATACAACCCCGCGAACTCTATGAAGGGGTTGCATTCTCTGTAAAAACCGCCTCTCTATACATTTTCCCACTTATAACATGGCTACCTACCAAATAAAATATGGCTACCTACACAAAATATTGATTTAAAAAGGAGTGCAAAATGAACCTTTGGTCTAATAAAACATCGGTACCTAGACAATCGTTCTCTGAGATTTGTTTTCATGATAATCGAATGTAACAAGTTTTATCTCTAAAAACTGTTTAGCGTATAATGCTAGTAATGGGGGCATTGACTAAGTAAAAAGAAATCGCTAGTTTATACCACTAACAAGGCTCAAAATAGCCCCACACTAACACATAATGAGGGTCCATACATGCAAAACGAAGCACTGAGAACTTTGTAAGTGTACAGACCGTTTAATAAGAAGATACTTTATAAAGGCAGACCACTTCGTGTATACACAGCATGAGCCATCTTAGAAAATAGTCTCTATAAGTTGCACGAAGTGGACTGTCTTTATAAAGTATCTTCTTATTAAACGGTCTGTACACTTACAAAGTTCTCAATGCTTCGGTTTGCATGTATGGATCCTCATTATGTTACTGCGTAAGTGTGGGGCTCTTTTGAGCCTTGTTAGTGGTATAAACTAGCGATTTCTTTTTACGTAGTAAATGCTCCCAGTACTAGCATTATACGCTAGTTTTTAGAGACAAGTGCTGCGTTCACGTGCTATGGAAAGTAGGATATTTTACATTTGTGAACTGGTATTTACCAGTGTATTGCTTTCAAGTGCTTTTGTTGTCGTAATGTGGTAAAAAGATGGAGATCCAGACCTGTTATTTAGCTAAAATTATTTTAGATTGCTTAAGTCATCTGCAACAACAAGAAAATGATTTATCAAAACTCAAAAGGTAAATAATATGCAATATGAAGAGTTCAGATGCAAAAGCCTCTAAATGCCATTTGAAATTTTCTTCTAAAATGACCATTTTCATCAATCTTGCATATTTAAGTTCAGTAATTTCACTTAAATGGCAATGAAGATTACCTATTAATTGTCATTTAAGTGAAATTACTGAACTTAAATATACAAGCTTAATAAAAATGGTAATTTTAGAAAAAAATTTCAAATGGCATTTAGAGGCTTTTGCATCTGAACTCTTCATACATTGTCTAGATCATGAATAGTATATATTTTTACCATTCACGACTCTTGCGGTGCTCTCCGCCATTTTGAAAAGTTCAAAGGTTATCTCATCTCGGCAACTCGTCCATCATAATATTCTACGAGTTAACCAGTGGAAAATACCACATGTTCATGTGCATTTTCCACGTCGGCTTTTGGTATTTACCATAATTACCATAGCACATGAACGCAGCATAAGTACCGGTTTTATTAGACCAAAGGTTCATTTTGCACCGGAGTTCTCCTTTAAAACACATGAAATGGTAAAATATGTGATCAGCAAAAAAGGCTAATGTTATATGAAGTAAAAATTTAAAAAAGTGAATCACCAGTAAAAGGGAACAGCTTTAAATCCCCCCTCTGCAAATCAGTTGAGCCGATATGTTTAATGTCAAACGTTAGGCTGTATCAAAAGGTAACTTTGCGTCCGGCGTCCGCTGCCTTGGTCCATAGATATAAACAAACTGCTTCGGTGCATATACCTCTGAAAGTGTCTGTTTGTGACATTGCTGGATGAAAACCGTGAAACTAAAATCAGCCGTTTTGTTTCACTATCCAACAGTAGATTGAAAAATTAAACAAAATGATCCCATATGCAGATATACAAAGAAGAATCATAATGTAAACTCAAAAGTGCACGCATGTGGAGCGCGTTACCTGCACTTTAGATCATTTTCAAAGGGATTTTTTCTCGTTAGAGTAACACTCGGTCAATAGAAGTGAGACTGATTACATAGCAGGATATTATACTCTTACACCTGGATATTAATTTAAAATAAAGACTTAATCAGCTAGAAACAAAACGGGCCCAAAGATGTCTTTGTACTCCAGCACATGGGTATCCTCAGAGGAGGATTGCTCTTCCTGTTTGCCATCTGTCAAGGCGTGTAATGCATTCAAGCTGGTCTCGCTGTCCGGCTCATGAACCCGGAGATGTACGTAAAGAACAGATGAAGGGGACAACCGAAAGCTCTTTCAGCACCTGCGCTTTCCCGGTGATTGACACAAGGTTAAACTTCAAAAACACTGCGGAAAATTTACTGCATGTGTATGGCCTGTCTCGGCATGGGATATGCTGGATTGGCTATTTGGATGGAATTGAATCTTTAAATGGATATAAAAGATCATTTGAATTTCAAGGCTCTTTTAAAGACAAAATCAAATAAAATCCTGCTGTTGGGCCGCATAAAAACTCACATGTTGAGAAAAGATGTTAGAAGTCACATTGTTCAACAAGATGCACTGTTTCCAATTTGTGAAAATTGCGGGGACTTATAATCGTGTCGGGCTGGGATGAGACAGAACGGGAGGGGGTGAAGTCAAGGAGAGAGGGATGAAGAATGACTTGGGATTTGAGAAGGTATAAGACATCTGAGAGCCCTTTATGGTGGGTTTTATGGGGATTTGCCTTGTTTTGGGAAAAAAAAAATAAGTTGGCATGGTTCGCTTCTCGGCTTCTTCTCTATAGTCTCAGTATCTTGCAAAAAAGTTTATATTTTTCATGTGTGTAAGCACAAGACTTATGTATATATACATTTCAGCTTGTTGCCAAAGCAGAATTACTTTAACCTAATGTAATAAATTAACTAAAACTATACAGATTGCAAAAAACTGGTTGGTTTTGGCAAGGTGTGTGTGTGTGAGAGAGAGTGTGCTGACTTTATACTTTATTACCAGCTGCTAAGTTTAGTTTCGTCTGAATGAATTAGTGCTCATTGCAGCCGTGACACACCTGCACCAGTGACACCAGAGACATCATGAGAAATGGCCCGTTTGCTTTTGGAAATATATCACAGATTGAAATACAGTTTGGGATGAAATTTTATTCTTGCTTATAAATCTTTTTTTCTGTGAGCAAGTAGTCATTTTATCCAAAGAAACTGCGCAATTATTATTATACAGTTAAAATCCACCATTGCTCAAATAATGGCATTTGCTAAATCAAAAATTGCAGCAAACTTAATAATAATAATAATATTGATAATACATTTTATTTGTAATGCACTTTATATTTCAAAGAAATATCAAAGTGCTACAGAAGCAAAGGGTTTAAAACCATTTCCAGAGTAAAACAAAATCAACAAATAGCATTAAAACTAGGGCTGTCAAAATGATTGATCGCGATTAATCACATCCAAAATAAAAGTTTGTGTTTACATAATATATGTGGGTGCACTGAGTATAATTATATATATATATATATATATATATATATATATATATATATATATATATATATATTTAAGAAATATTTTCATGTATATTCTGTATATAGATTTATATATAATTTATATTATATATAAATATTTTAGATATAAATAATTTTTTTTTCTTAAACATAAATGCATGTGTATTTATATATATATATATATATATATATATATATATATACAAAATAATTATACACAGTGCCCCCACATATATTATGTAAACAGAAACTTTTATTTTGGATGCGATTAATCGTTTTGACAGCCCTAATTAAAACACTATAAAAAATAATTAAAATCATGATTGTTAAAAAGCCTTTTGAAATAGGCAAGTCACTTCAACTTCCACTACATCCGCTCAGAAATGTATTATATTAAAGTTAGTTTTTTGGTTGTTTTGCCTGCAGAATTGGGTTCACCGAGAGACTTGATAACCAGTGATGTGACCGACTCCAGCTTCATGGCGTCGTGGACGGCCGCTCCAGGAAGAGTGAGGCAGTATCGTGTTCGATGGAGGTCTCTGTTCTCTGGGGAGTCTGGGGAGAAACTGGTGCCTGGAGATGTGACCAGCACACTGTTGGAGAACCTCAGCCCTGAAACACGCTACCAGGTGTCTGTGTTCGCATTGTATGACAGCGGGAGCGGAGAACCACTTGTGGGAGAGGAGACCACTGATGGTATGTTTTAAATGCTATTTTAGTTATTGTAGTAATCCCATTTTCTCTACATCAGGGTTTCCCAATAAGTAGGTCTGCACAGATAGTCTATATAAAATACAATTTAAATTACAATTCGGCGCTGCATGTTTCAGAGTAAAGCTTGGCACGGTGTTCAATTTTCAACATTTTTTCAGCATCAAGTTTCAAGCGTTTTACCAGATTTGTTAGAAGAAGCATTTATGGTTACACTTTATTTCAATAGTCACTTTCTACTAATTATAAGTAATTTTTCAACTACATGTCAAGTAACTCTCATTAGAGTATCAGTATATTATAGTAGACTGCTAGGTTATGGTTAGGTGTTAGGCCTTGGGTTAGGAGAATAAGTTTACTTGTAGTCAACAAGTTACTTAAAGTCAGTTGAATGTTTGTTGGGGGACCAAAAAAATAAAGTGTTGGCAGATATTAAGCTGACAGTCTTCTAATACTATAATGACAGTTAGTTGACATTTAGTTGAAAAGTTACTTATAGTTAGTAGAATGTCTAAATTGGACAATCGAAATAAAGTGTTACCGCGTTGATAAAGTTGTCAATGAAACAGAGACTTAAATGTTTACCTCCAATTTCCGCAAAAATAAAAACTAGACGGTTTAACAATTAGAAGTGAAGCAGAGCCAGACCGATATTATCGGCCGATATTAGGCATTTTCCAAACTATCGGTATCGGCAGTTATAATGGCCGATAAATGAATATTTCAAAAATAAAATAAAAGCGGACGAAACACGCTTCAATCATCTCTCCTTGGCCTGTTATATTGAAAATGTATGTTTTACAATTTACAGTATGATGTTATCTATTGCTAAATTATTGCTCATCATTGACTAGCTAACCTGACATTGTAATTATAAGGTAGCTTATAAGGCAATGTAGATACTAATTATTATTTTATTTATCAGAACGTTAATATATTTTGATGTTCCTCTGTTCTGTTGTGACAATAAAAGAAACAAGTTTCTTTTTAAAATGCTTTATCATATTATTTTAGTTAAAACTCACAAATAACTACAAATAACTATGTTAGGGAAATCTGTTAATGTTTTGGTGCGCGTTTCTGAAAAAAAAATAAAAATATCGGCCGATATATCGGATTCGGTATCGGCCTTCAAAATCCTTTATCGGTCGGGCTCTAAAGTGAAGAATTTAAGAACATTGTAACGGTGTCAAATGAAATGATTATTTTCTCCTTTAAAGTATAATTTCAATAGTAATTTATTTCTGTCTTAAAAGGATACTCCACTTTTTTTGGAAAAAAAAATCTCATTTTACAACTCCCCCAGTCAAGTTTACTTATAATCAAGAAACTTTACTGCCGTACCATGAGTGCGGCAGGTGTAATGATATGATGCTGCGCCTAAAAATAGGCTACCTTCCGTCAACATAACTACACAAACTTAGTCCCGGTCACGTTGGAAGTTACCGAGCTGGGTAAAGTTGTTATTTATCAGCCTAAAAAATCACAACTTTACATTTTCCGTCGGTCTTAGTTCATGATGTCACTACAGAAATGTCAAGTTTTAAATAGGAAAAATATTGAAACTCTTTGGTCATTTTTTTTTTGAGAAATGCTAATGGTCTTGTCCACTTCAATGATGTATGCTAAGCTATGCTAAAAGTGGTACCGCCAGAACCGGAGATCGACTGAATGGATTCAATAACGGTAAAACTCAACAGTTTAACTCTGGGGGAGTTGTAAAATGAGCCATATTCCCAAAAAAAGTGGAGTCTCCATTTAATGTTTTATATTTATAATTTATAATAACATTGATAATAATAGTAAATAATTGTTAAATTTTAACTCTAATTATAAATTAAAATATTGATGTTGAGGTTCATGGTTCAAGAGTACATGCTGTATTTTATTTATTTATTTATTTAATATGGACATGATAGCAATAACATTAGACAAACCAGATGCATTGTTTAAAGTGTAATAGCATGTGCTAATTTTCAACACCTGTCCATAGGGGCTTTTAAAACAGATAAAAACATGGTATGAATTTGGAACCTAAAAAGTTTGTTTAATCATTTCATGGTCACTTAAAAATGTTCTTAAATGACTGTAAAAGATTAATAGTGTTTATAGAGCCCAATTATACAATTTGAGATGATTGACTCTTTGAAGGAAGCTGGAGGTTAGGTGGGGTTAGATTAGGGTTATGGTTATCTTTAAATCTAGTGATTATCTTCTGAGAAAGAAAGATATTACAGACCTGACAGGACATGCATGCCTTTGCCTCGGGCTCAACCATTTAAAGTGCACCAATCGACAACCTTTTACTGTTGTCTGTGGTACTCAGCTTGATCGAAGGAAAGGAATGGAAAAGGACAGAAACTTTTGAATCTTAGCTAGTCGAAAAAATTATTGAAAGTTAGCGTGACTTCGTCAAGTTGTGGTTTGGCACCAAATCCTGGCGAGTACACTGAGTTTTGAGTTTCTGTGCAGTAGTCACTTGCCTCCGGGTGGAAAAAGTGAGCTGATCGAAGCATGGGCGCAGTGAACATCACCACTTCTGGAAAGAGCAGATTTAAAGGGTTGCACGTGTGCAGGGCAGCCCATAATATGAGCCGTATGTCGACTGGGATGCTGGCTGAAGCGTGGATGCGTTCAACTCAAACCGTACAAACTTGTAGAAACTTAACACCAGTGTGGGGATTGAAAAAGTATTGGAAACTGCTTTGCTTTCTTTCGCCTCACTTGTGGTTTCACGTTTACCTCGAACCATCTCTGCTTGCCTGTTTTTATTTAATTTGTCCATTTTTGATTTATCCAGACCCGTCTAGTAGAATTTTAGTCAAATGTCCTTGTCTGTTTTGTCTGTTTGTAGCATCTGCATCCGCCAAGGCTATAGTGGTGTTTGATGAAACCGAACGAACCATGCGCATGACGTGGAAAGCCGCTCCAGGCCCCGTGGTCAGCTATAAACTCACGTACGTCTCTCAGGTCAGCGGTAAAGAGATGACGATGAAGATCCCAGCCAACGTCACCACCACAATGCTGAGAAAACTGCAGCCGCTGACCACCTACCTCATCACCGTGCATCCCATTTACAAACGAGGAGAAGGAAAAGCAAGGCAAGGAGTAGGAACCACACGTACGTTGGCCAGCAACTCAAAGCCCATGAGTCACAGATATGTACAGACACAGGCACACATCACCACTTACACTGGAAAAAACGATGCCATTCCTCAGTCCAGTACAGTTTTCCAGTACAAGTGTCTAAAAGTTCTTCAATCAAGATGCATTTACTCGAGAAGTATTAGTAAAATGACTGAAGTTTAAGTTTAAAACAAGAAAAATATCTGCCATTAGGGTCTGAAAAATCAACTTTGAAATTCGTTTTTGGGATGTTTTAGCTTATCTCAAGGGCATCCAAGATGTAGGTGTCTTTGTTTCCGCAGTATTTTAAATTTTGATATTTTTAGGTCAAACCGTCCTTGTCTATCAGTCATATAATGGAGGTCTATGGTCACCACCTCAAAGAGCATGCACAGAGAAGTCCAAATTAAACATGATTTAATGACTCGCAAATGTAAGTACACAATGATGGCCTAAGACATGAAACGAACGGTTTGTGTGAGAAAACGAACAGTATTTATATCGTTTTTACCTCTTGTAACCACAGCCACAATGCGCCCATGCCCTCAGATCACTTGAACGTGGAGGTAAAATGATATAAATACTGTTGGTTTTCTCACACAAACCGCTCGTTTCGTGTCTTAGGCCATCATTGTGTACTTACATTTACGAGTCATTAAATCATGTTTAATTTGGACTTCTCTGTGCATGCGCTTTGAGGTGGTGACCATAGACCTCCATTATATGACTGATAAAAAAAAACACATAAAAATATCAAAATTGAAACTACTGCAGAAACAAAGACACCTACATCTTGGATTCCTTTGAGGTAAGCTAAAACATCCCAAAAATTAATTTCAAAGTGAACTATCCCTTTAAGTCAACAAGATGTTTTGACGTTATTTAGACGTTTTAGAAAACAAGACTTCATATAATTTTGCTTCTCATGTAAATGTGTCTTAATTTAAGAATGGTTACATATTTGTACTAGAAAGACAAAAACACTGAGGAAGAACTTTTTTTTCCCAGTGTAGGGTTATGAATTGGAACAAAAACCCTAAACTTAAAGTGCTAAATGAGACTTTACATTAATGATTCATTCAAATTGTTCTGCATTGTGG
This sequence comes from Cyprinella venusta, assembly GCA_038021265.1. Lineage (NCBI taxonomy): Eukaryota > Metazoa > Chordata > Actinopteri > Cypriniformes > Leuciscidae > Cyprinella > Cyprinella venusta. Next base: position 31,265,894 of record CM075876.1, on the reverse strand, counting down.
TCAAACAAGATATTCACCTCATGAACAATAAATCGGACAAAAACACATAGACTTACATTGAAAGAGGGACCATATCAATAGACCAGAATCTCGCAATATTTAGACTGTTGGCTTGGTCCGGTAATCAACCACCCAAGCAAATGCATAGCGATTCGCGAAGCGTTAAAATAACACTAAACACCTACGCAACTGCACAGTTCCCTGACAACCACCCAGAGCACCTTAGCGACGTTCAAGGCACATACTATTTACTTAGAAAATATACAAATCTAGTTGCATAGAATTTGAGCGTATGAAATACAAAGTAAAGTATGCCCACTTTACTGTGATTGCAGTGTTTTTGTTATTGCATTGTGGTAGCATGTGCTGATCGCCTCCTTTTTCATCCTACAGTGTCACCATATAAAGCCCCAAGAAACCTACAGACCTCTGAACCCACCAAAACCAGTTTCCGTGTGTCCTGGGACCCAGCTCCCGGAGATGTACGAGGATACAAAGTCACTTTCCATCCCAGCGGAAATGATATTGATCTAGGAGAACTTCTTGTCGGACCGTACGACAACACGATAGTTTTAGAAGAACTCAGGTAATGTTTAGCATCTACGTTTTCTCAGTGTAATGATGCTAATCATATTTCTTGTTTTAAGATGGCACATGTGGTTTCAGTTTTGTTCTTCTTTCACAGAGCTGGAACTAAATACTCCGTGGCTGTTTTTGGCATGTTTGATGGAGGTCAAAGTATGCCGTTGGCCGGGGAGGAGAAGACCACCCTTTCTGATGCACCTATCAACGAAACACCTGTTGAATTCCCCGGTATAATCTCAGCACATCATTCTAAGACATCGTGTTTATAGTATGTTCTTAGCATGCACTTTCTGATGAAGTGCTTAGGTTAGGCCTCAAGAATTACTAAGAACCCCTGGAAGAATAAGTGCAATACAGCATCATATGAACCAAGATGGGCCATTAAAGCAGAATCGAGTCAATGAGGTTAGATTTATTAGTACAGTACAAATATTCTAAATAATATAAACAATGTTATAGTAAATAAGATGCAAAAATTAGTTATATTAAAGGTAATAAAATATGTTAATAATATATTAATAAAAAATTAATTATTATTATATAAAACAAATATGTAACAATAAAATATATGACATGAGTTCATGGAAATGTTTTCAGTTAGGCACTATTTCATTGAAGAGAGAGAGAATAGCACAAGTTTAGGAAAGTTTATGTTTCTTTGCTCTCCGTCGCTGTCTGCAAGCATTTTTTCAGACTAAACTAACAGTGGTATAATGGATCATACCAGCTTATGGTGGTCATGGTATTTTTTGAACATTTTTTTAATTTTATTAATATTTTATATGTTATTTTTAAACCAATTTTTTTTATTTAATTTCATTTAATTAAATTTAATTAAATTTATTTATTTTAATTACATTTTATTTTTCTATTTAATTTAATTATTTATTTTTATTTATTAAATTTATTAATTAAATTTTATTTATTTTTTTAATTCAGTTAAATTAATTAATTTATTTTTAAATTTAATTAAATTTTATTTTATTTTTTAATTTAATTTAATTTAATTTAATTTTTTTAAACCAAAATGGTTTACAGGTTGAAACCTCCTGGACCAGCTAGAAACCATGTAAAACTAAGTACAATCAGCTGGTGCCTCACTTTGATATATCTTATCTTGATATCTTATTAGTACAGTACAAATAATCAAAATAATATAAACAATGTTATAGTAAATAAGATGATTAATATAAAATGCAAAAATTAGTTGTATTAAAGGTAATAAAATATGTTAATAATTTTAATAAAAAATGAATTATTATTATTATATAAAAACAAATACGTAACAATAAAATATAATTCAATATTAATTATAATAAATGCATAAATATATTCATATAATTTTCTAAGAAAACCGTAGCTCACAATTCACTTTCAACTTCCCTTTCTAGATTATTTTAAATGTACTGACACAAAATCAGGTTATCATGTAACCAAATGTTATCATGTAACATCTAGATTCTTTAAGAAGTGTCTTTCAATGCTAAAATAAATGAATGGGATTGTTCTGATGAACAAAAGTGTACAAACAGACTGTTTTATGGCGAGATCAAGTGTATGGTTTGGAGTTGTGGGCTCAAAGCCTTTGGCAACAACAGTGTCTTGAGTTAGACTCTGACCGACAGTTTAAAGACTTGAGTGCAGTCATAACGTGAAAGACTTTCCAGAGGTGAAGTTGTGCAGCAGCGAGGAGTTCGGCAGCAGACGCAGGGAGGATGATGAGAGTGTGCTGCAGGAGTTTAGTCGTGAAACGACCACAGCGAAGGTCACGTGAGGGCAGTTTTCCACATGTGTCACTGCAAACTAGCCCATAACCTTACATTATCACATGATTTATCAGAAAATTAAACATTCAATAGAACAAAAATGTCTAGAATACATAGTTTATCAAAATGCAACAAGTTTCTAAAACTACTTTCCTTTTTAGTTGACCACATCTAGGTCTTATAGAATATGGGGTGGTGTTAACCTATAGCCTGATATCTGTTTAGTCTTTATTTTAGGATGCTGTTGTTGGCATGTACGAGAGTTTGACCAAATGTGTGTGTCTCTCCCATTTTTTAGCACTGTGACATGAGTTCATGGAAAAAATGCTCTGCTTTCAGTTAGACACTATTTCATTGAAGAGAGAGAGAATAGCACAAGTTTAGGAAAGTTTATGTTTCTTTGTTCTCCATCGCTGTCTGCAAGCATTTTTTCAGACTAAACTAACAGTGGTATGGATCATACCAGTTTATGGTGGTGATGCTGTTTTTTGAACATTTTTTAAATTTTATTAACATTTTATATGTTATTTTTAAACCAATTAATTTTTTATTTAGTTTAATTTAATTTAATTATTTATTTTAATTAAATTTTATTTTATTTTTTTAATTTAATTTAATTAATTTATTTATTTTAAAATTATTTTTTAATTTTTTATATAAATTAAAAATAATTTAATTTATATAATAAATATAAAATAAATTAAATTTAATTAAATTAAACTTTATTTATTTATTTATTTATTTATTTTGATTAAATTTTATTTTATTTTTTAATTTAATTTAATTAATTTATTTATTTTAAAATTATTTTTTTAAAATAAATTTAATTAATTAATTGATTGATTGATTGATTTTTAAATTTAATTTTTTAATTTAATTTTATTTAATTTTTTATTTTTAAACCAAAATGGTTTAAAAGTTGAAACCTCCTGGACCATCTAGAAACCATGTAAAACTAAGTACAATCAGCTGGTGCCTCACTTTGATATATCTTAATTTTATGAGCATATGTGTGTAAATAATCAATTTCACAAGATATTTCTCACTTGCAGAGCATGTGTGATGGTGTCCGGTGAGATCACCAGTGCTCTAGCCTCAGTTTTGGGGCTCTTCTCATCCTCAATAGGTATCTGGAGCTCCACACGTTCCTCCGAGGTGGAATGCGCAAAGAGATGACGCTCGTATTTCATGCATCACAAAAGGGCTACTTCTTTTCTCTGTAGAACAGAAGCAATGCCAATTCCAGGAAAACTCCCTCCAGGGCCAGATGCCAAAGGGGATTTGGATACAATGCGAGCCTGAAGATTCAAAGCAGAAAGTAGAAATTGAATGGAAAGAGTCTGTAGCTCCAAGAAATTACAGAGAAATAAAAGTCTTATCTGAAATTGTGATGTTTTGAAGTTATTGCGGTGTTAATGTGCCTTTTTATTTGCTGTGAGCATGTGTACACGTCTCTTCCCCGTTTCTCATCACTCTCTTGTTGAACTCTGCCTGCCATCAGCGATTATACAATCACATCTAAGCTCCTCTTGGCGTTTCTCGCTGTATAACTCTGGTGGTGTTTTACTCACAGATGCTCAGTGTAAAACCACAGCCAAGGCTGATATTGTCCTGCTGGTTGATGGATCCTGGAGCATCGGCCGTTTGAACTTCAAAACCATCCGGGCTTTTATTGGTCGCATGGTGGGCGTCTTTGACATCGGCCCTGACAGGGTTCAAATCGGCAAGTTTACTTCATGTTTTTAGCAATGTTGAAGGTATTGAGTTATTACTCTTGCATTCATGACGGCGCTTGCTTCTCTCACAGGTTTGGCTCAGTACAGCGGGGATCCCAAAACTGAGTGGCATTTGAATGCTCACCCCACCCGTCAATCGCTGCAGGACGCTGTGGCCAACTTACCCTACAAAGGCGGAAACACAATGACGGGTACCAAGTGCTTTATAATTGACTTATCTGTTTATCTAAATCCCTGAAAACAACATTTAAAGGTGTTGCGTGTCACCTCTAGTGGCAATTGCAAAAAAATGTAAAGTATGCTATCTGTAAAAATCACACGAATTAGAATATTTTGCTTTACTTAAAGGTATACTCCACTTTTTTTGGAAATAGGCTCACTTTACAACTCCCCCAGAGTTAAACAGTTGAGTTTTACTGTTTTCGAATCCATTCAGCCGATTTTCTGATATTTTGAAGAATATCAGTAACCAGACAGTTTCTGGTCTCATTGACTTCAGTATATTTTTTTTCCTACTATGGAAGTCAATGAGACCAGAAACTGTCTGGTTACTGATATTCTTCTAAATATCAGAAAATCGGCTGAATGGATTTGAAAACGGGAAAACTCAATTGTTTAACTCTGGGGGAGTTGTAAAATGAGCCTATTTCCAAAAAAAGTGGAGTATACCTTTAAGGCCCGAATATCAGTGCGTGTTATTTGTCAGCGTTTTTCAACGCGTTTTTTTGTGTTCGCACCCAAGCGATTTTTACTGACGATGAGCCAAGTGAACATGCAAATTCATTCCCTGGCATTAGATGGCGCCAATTTGCTCTGCAATACCACTCCACGTCAGTTTCCTTTTATCAAGATGTTTGTAGTCGCTGTCGCGTTTGTCATAGTTCTTCATGTTCTAGCACCAACGAGAACAGCAGCTCTACATTCATCTTGCCTTGCATCTTCCTCTTCTTATTTCTTCCTGGCTTTGTAGACGGCGACGCTACTTGGCGTATATCTTCTTCGCCGTTGCATTTGAGTGCTCGGCAAGATCGTTTTGTGTTTGAGCGCCCCCAAGTTGTGTTTTACTGTAACTTCAGAAGCTCCAAACACATGAGCAAAAGCGCCAGTCTCATTGGTCGGATAGTTTTTGACGCGTCGCGTCAAACTAAAAAAACGAACCCGAGGCGTTTTGTTTAAATTGACGCTTTTATGCGTGGCGTTTTACGTGTCGGTGTGCACACTCACATTGGCGCCCTTTGTTTAGTCACGAGGCGTTAAACGTCGGCGAATAACGTGCGCGAAATTCGTCCCGGTGAGAACAGGCCTTTATAATAAACAATTAAAGACGGACCTATTCTGGGGTGCGTTTCCCGAAAGCATCGTTAGCCAACTATGGTCGCAAGTTCCTTTGTTACCAATAGAGTTCAATGGGAATTGCGACCAACTTGCGACCATAGTTGGCTAACGATGCTTTCGGGAAACGCACCCCTGAGCGGTGAGGTTGCTGTTTAAAATTATATGGTTTTGTTGAAGCCATCAGTCTACTTTTATTATTATTATTATTTTTAATAATTTTTAGTTTAACAGCAGATTTTCTAATAAACATTTACATTACCTATGATTCTGCAAAGAAATCTCCTCCAATCAGAGAATCAAAACTAGCAAATTACACCAAAAAACACTTTAGGACCTGCCAATGACATGATAGTCAATCTGCCCACGCTCACAAACTAATTACATATTTGTATGTATATGCATATTTATCAAAAAAATCTAAGAATGTTGCTTCATTTAATGCCAAAGTTACATACTTCACCTTTAAATCAGTTTCAGAAGTGTTTTGTACATAGAATATTGACAGATAAGAAATGCAACCTCCAAAAACTTTTCTTTTTAGGAGAACTTTTGACTTTTTACTACTATGTCTAATGCTTTTATGATTTTAAACTGTAGCACTTTGAGATTTGCTCTAAATGCAAGGTGCATTACAAATAAAATCTATTATTATTATTATTATAGAGAAATGCAATAGATCTAATAAAACAAGGTGACCGTTCACCATTGACTGTTGCGAAACCAACATGCAACTTAATGTGTTTCCAAAGGTATGGCCTTGAACTACATCCTCCAGAACAACTTCAAGGAAAATGTGGGAATGAGACCCGATTCTCGTAAGATCGGTGTCCTTATTACCGACGGCAAATCTCAGGACGAGATTGTATTTAACTCTCAGAAACTGCGTGACTCTGGCATTGAGCTCTATGCCATCGGTAAGCTCTTCTCTTCTTGACATTGCTGACATACTATCTATTCAGTCACGATGGACTACAATAGTTTGCCAAGAGATTTTCCAATAATGGTCTCCTCTCGGCTTCTAGGTGTGAAGAATGCAGATGAAAATGAGTTGCGATCCATTGCCACCGACCCTGATGAAATTCACATGTACAATGTCAACGACTTCTCCTTCCTGTTGGACATTGTGGACGACCTCACTGTCAACCTTTGTAACAGCGTGAAAGGCCCAGGTACAGTCAGTCACAGTGTTTGTTTTGACTGAAAAACAATCTAAACGAATCTATCCTGGTTCTGTTCTGCAGACTAGAAATAAAATTAAAAAAAAGGCAAGAACTCCCAAAGCTCCCAACGTTTGGCTCGGCTAAACCTGCTTGAACTCGTGCCATCCATTTTTGATTTGCACTCTTGTTTTCCCAGACGGTTCTTTGTTTTTGTTTCACTAATAATCTTGCTGAAAAGACCGAGAGGGAAAACTGTAGGTTGCACTCCGATCCTCCTTGGGGGATAGCGGTGATTTACAGAACCATGAAACTTGTGATATATAAGCCATTTAACCTTTTGCAAGAAGCTATTAGGCCTGAGGAAGATTTATACTCTGAGCATAAACCTGTTTGAGAGCCTGTTTGCACGGCTCACATTTTTCCATTGCTTTCAATGAACCAGGCGGCGGCCCAGGGACACCCACCGACCTTGTGACTTCCGAGGTCACGCACTACTCTTTCCGTGCGACCTGGATGCCACCTGACGAGCCAGTGGAGAAGTTTCGCATCGAGTACGTCCCCGCCGCTGGAGGAAAAACTGAAGTGGTGAGCATTAAAAACACATAAATTGGGTTCAAATGCATGGTAGATACTTCACAGACTTTACACTTCTGAAAGTTATTGCACTTTCTTTTATTAGCCTACATTCTCAGAGTGAGATGCCTTATATTACAACCTCCTAACCTTCACTGAACTTTAAAAATAAGAGGTTTTACTCTTATGAAACACTCTAAATAGGTAGCAACACAAAAAGACAAGCATGTTGCTAAGTTAAAGGGATAGTTCACCCAAAATTTGTAATTTTGTCAACCTTTTTTCACCCTCATGTTGTTCCAGACCTGAATGAGTTTCATTTTTTGAAGTATGTCGGTAACCAGAGTTGACGTTAGCCATTTCTTTTCCGACGATGGAAGTCAACGATAACCGTCAACCGTTTGATTTCTAACATTCTTCAAAATATCTTCTCTTATGTTCAATGGAAGAAAGAGATTGGTAGATCGACTGGAAGAGACTATTTTTCAAAGATGGCTTCTTCCTGTATTCGCAAAGTTGATTGTGTGTATAATATATCTTCTTATTAAACTGTATGGACACCGACAAAATTCTCAATGCTTCGGTTTGAATGTAGGGACCCTTATTATGCTGTCGTGTTACTGTGGGGCTATTTTGAGCCTTGTTAGTGGTAATAACAAGCTATTTTTATTTGTCATTACTCTATGCCCTATATACTAGCATTATACTAGTGTTATAGGCTAAACTGTTTTTAGAGATATAACTATTTACATTCGGCAATCGTGAAAACAAATCTCAGATAACGGTTGACTAGGTAGCAATGTGTTATTAGACCAAAGGTTCATTTTGCGCCGGAGTTGTCCTTTAAAGGGATAGTTCACCCAAAATTTGTAATTTTGTCATCCTTTATTCACCCTCATGTTGTCCCAGACCTGAATGAGTTTCATTTTTTAAGTATGTCGGTAACCAGAGTTGACGTTAGCCGTTGACTTTCATAGTATTTTTCTTTTCCGACTACGGAAGTCAACGATAACCGTCAACCGTTTGATTTCTAACATTCTTCAAAATATCTTCTCTTATGTTCAACGGAAGAAAGAGACTGGAGCAGGTTTGGAGCAAACATGAGGGTGAATAAATGATGATTTACATTTATTTTTGGAAGTTAGCGGCGCATGGGTTCCCTCGATCGAAAAGCTATGCATTTTCCTCATAGACTTTTGGAAAATAGTAAAAAATAAGATCTGTGTTCAACAAAGAGTCGTGACTCTTACACTTTTTGTCTATCAAGATAATCTTTACAGGATAATCCAAAATTATACATTTTGAAGCCTAAATGTTTTTAAAAAAACACAAGCGGACACAATAAAGTTTAAAAAACCACAAGCAGGTTATAACTGGTGTGTTTTATGTCATAGATAAAACGGGAAAATTTCTAGAGGCTTTGTTCACCACTGACCTTATTTCAGGTGATTTAGCAAAACCCCATTCAAAAACCCCATAGACTTAGACCATAGAACCGGGAGTGCTAAAATGCTAACTCACTTCCGCGTTTTGGCCTACAAAGTGTCGTGATAACTTCGGCACTCTATAGGAATAAAAATACATAACAAACCTTTAAATACATTTGTAAATTTAGTTTATGTTTTAACTATCATTTTTCAATACTTCAGTACTTTCAATACTCGGTTCTATGCTAAGCTTGTTGGGGATTTCATTTTCACAACGCTGCCTTCAGAATTTGCCCAAACAATGTCTCTTTGAGGTTAGTCTAATTTTCCTACTTATGTTTTTGAGCATCATTTGCATTGGGAGTATAGGCTATCTATGATTCTGTCTAGGTAAGACTAACTTATGGAACAGAATTTATATGTGCTTATCATTTATTTATTATAGTGCCCATTACATGCTTTTTCAGGGTTCCTACAGGGTCTTAAAAAGCCTTAAAAGTATTGAATTTATGAATTTGGAAATAATACCTTAAAAAGTCTTTAAAAAGTCTTGAATTTTGATATCTGGGTCTTAAAAATTGTGCTGTATGTCAGTGTTAATTTCATTGACGAAAATAATGATAAAAACTTTTCTTCAACGACATTTTTTCACTGACGAAAACGAGACGCTTGTTTTGAATGACAAAAACTATGACGAAAATCTATTGCCATTTTCGTCAACAACAACAAAAAAAAACTAGATGAAAATGTTAGATAGTGTCGATCTGGTAAGCGATCCAGTCAGAACTGATGTCCTGTGTGTGTTTAGCTAATGTTAAAACACAACTTAACATTTTTCGGCAAACTTTCTTGTGGCCTACTGAAATGTTTTTATTTTACCTCCTTGACTTATCATCTTTTACCCATTCCACATTTGAAAAATAAATGAACACAAGTTGGAGGATTTTGTTTTTCTTTGCTGGTAGGGACGGGAAATTGGTATTAATTTTTTATACAAATGGTCTTAAAAGGGTCTTAAAAAGACTTGAATTTAACTTGAAGAAACCTGTAGGAACCCTGCTTTCTATAAAAGTCAAATTTGATGAAGAGCAAAATTCACATTTAATTTCCATATCTCTACATACCTCTTGTGTGACTTCAATAAAACAGGACAACTTTCATATAACACTAATTCAATGCTATGCATCTTATCATATTTTATTTTACCATATACACTATGTGCATTTGGGATGATCTATATGGCTTAAAAGTATCATGTATCAGTATGGGCTGAGCTAGATCCCATAAATCTCACAACATGCCCTGCTGAATTTCGATCTCTAAGAACCTGAGATGATTTCAGATGGTCACATGCCTCCCTCTCACCTCTCCCTGATGATGTTTTTCAGATGTTCGCTGATGGTGAAGAAAACACAGTTGTCCTGGTCAACTTGACCCCCATGACCGAGTATGTCATCAATGTCTATTCGGTGATTGGTGAGGAGAGCAGCGAGCCTTTGAAAGGAACCGAAACCACATGTAAGTTGAGCAGATCAAAACCTCTCCTTCTGTTTATGTGAATCACACTAATTCTCCGACTCATTGTATGATAAAACTCACTACATAAACCATATCTTTATCTCAAACACTGGAAACAGCTGTTTCCCTGCATACTGATGCTATTTTCATAACCTTGTCTACATTTCCAGTGGAAAATTGAATGTGAAACTCTAGCCACCTAGCAACCACCCAGAATACCTTAGCAACGCCCTAACTTCATGAGTTGCATGAGCAAACATCACTTACAAAGTAAATCCTGTCCTATTTATATCTGGAATTTTCCACGTTTTCCACCAATTTTTGAATGGCCGGGCTCGTCACAATGCCTTATCCACAAAAATACATGCTCCCTGCTGAAAAAACAATAGAAACCATTACAGAAATGGTAATGGTTTCCACTACAAATTCATTACAAACCATCAGCCGTTAACCATTAAAACCATTACAAAATGGTGTCCATTACGTAGTGTGTTTTAGGCCATAATCTCTTAGGATGTATTGGTTTGTATAGGTTTCCATTACAAATTTGTATTGGTAATGATAATGGTTTCCATTACAGTTTGTATTGGTTCTGATTTGTAATGGTTTCCATTACAAACATGTATTGGTCATGATTTGAACATATTTAATGGTTTCCATTAAAAATTTGTATTGGTCATGATTTGAACATATTTAATGGTTTCCATTACAAATTTGTATTGGTCATGATTTGAACATATTTAATGGTTTCCATTACAAATTTGTATTGGTCATGATTTGAACATATTTAATGGTTTCCATTACAAATTTGTATTAGTCATGATTTGAACATATTTAATGGTTTCCATTACAAATTTGTATTGGTCATGATTTGAACATATTTAATGGTTTCCATTACAAATTTGTATTGGTCATGATTTGAATATATTTAATGGTTTCCATTACAAATTTGTATTGGTCATGATTTGAATATATTTAATGGTTAGGACAATGCGTGTGGGTCAGGGTTTGACCTGATCACTTCCGACAAGAGCTGTTAAACCTGAAATCACATGGGACCAATGTTTTGACCAATGGCTATGACCAGTTTTAAAAAACTGTGTCTAGCCTATTAATCATGTGTAGCCTACATTAAATCATTATTATCAAACCAAAGGAAACACTAAATTTATTGGAGTCCTAATGGTTCATAATGGTGTCCAGTAGATACCAACATGTAACCTATAATTTTCAATTGGTCCTTAATGGTATCCAATAGAAAACATAGACCACCAATAGAAGAAAGCAAATTACCAATAGAGACCTACTAGGACCATTACAGTTTCCATTAAAACCAATGAATTCTGTAATGGTTTCTATTGTTTTTTTCAGCAGGGTAAAGAACATTCGATGTGTTGTGAGCGCACTAATGGTGCCTGTAAATGTGTCTTCAGTAGTGTTTGGAGCAGAGCCATTATGAAACCTCAAAGAAATACTGCAGCTCCTATATAACACAATTTTAATGCTGGTTTCCACATCACAAATATAAAGCAGCTGTGAACTCTGTGAAGTGGGCCCTTGTCAACAGCTTAGTTTTGGTCTTATAGATGGACAAAGTAAACTTGAATCATTTTTTACAGATTTAAAGCAAACAGAACATCTTAATTGGCTATTCTCGCTTTATAGTTTGCTTAAGTCTTTTTAAACATTTCTCACTGTAATGTTTATGATCGACATTACGAGACCTTATCCCATCGTAAAGAGAGGCTTATCGTTTTGTCATGAGCCACTTGGATGCAATAATCTGCCGTGGTCATTGTGGCTTTAGCTTTATGGTCATTTAATGTGACCAAAACATGACTGCTAATGAGAAATCACAACTTTTTATTGTTCTTTTTCATTCTTATAAAGCTGTTTCGAATGCGCTTCAAAGATGGATTAGATCATTTGAATGTTTTTTTTTTTTCACAGTGCCCCTACCTGCTGTCACCAGCATGACCGTGTACGACGAGGCGCGGACGTCCATGCGGGTCAGATGGGAGTTAGTTGGCGGGGCCAGCGGGTACTTGCTGAACTACAACACCATCAACGCCAGTGTGCCCTCTGGAAAATTGGAGGTGAGCGCCTGTCACCACTGACGCCTTCCAGAACAACCTCCAGACGATCTCTCAAAATTTCCACCTCTGCTTTATTAGACCTCAAGGCAGAGTAAACCCACTTCTGCCAGCGGCTCCTTTAGCATAGCCAGATGGTCAAAGCAAGGAGAAACTGCTTTACACTGCTCTTCAGTTCATCACTTATGAGATCAACGTGAAAACAGTTTTAAAGGAGTAGTTCACTTTTTAAAAAAAACGTTCCTGATAATTTACTGTCATCCAAGATGTCCATGTCTTTCTTTCTTCAGTTGAAAAGAAATGAAGGTTTTTGATGAAAACATTCCAGGATTTTTCTCCATTTAATGGACTTCAATGGGGACCAAATGGTTCAAGGTCCAAATGAGAGTTTCAGTGCAAATTGCAAACGGTTCAAAGGGCTTTAAACGATTCGAGACGATGAATAAGGGTCTTATCAAGCGAAACAATCGCTCATTTAAAAAAATAAATAAATAAGTTTTATAAGCATTGTAAGCATTGTTGAAGTCCATTATGGAGAAAAATCCTGGAATGTTTTCATCAAAAACCTTAATTTCTTTTCAACTGAAGAAAGAATGACATGGACATCTTGGATGACATGGGGGTGAGTAAATCATCTGGCACAAAGTGTTATTTTAGTAATATTTATATAGAATTATAGTATTTTATTAAAATGTTGAATTAGCTTTTAGCTTTTCATTTGAGTTTTAATGTAAGTTTTAGTAAAATTGTCATATGCTTTTGTCATTTTTATTAGTTTATAAAAACATTTCTAATTAGCTCAAAATCATTTCGGTTTTAGTGATTTTAGTTTTGGCTGTCAAACGATTAATCGCATCCAAAATAAAAGTTTGTGTTGTGCATGTGGGTGCACTGTGTATAATAAATTTTTATATATAAATACACATGCATGTATATTTGCACATAAGAAAAACATATTTTTATATATAAAATATTTATATTTATATATAATATAAATTATATATAAATCTATATACATTATATACATGAAAATATTTTTTAATATATACAAGCATGTGTGTGTATTTATATATACTATATATATATAAAATAATTATACACAGTGCACCCACATATGTTATGTAAACACAAACTTTTATTTTGGATGCGATTAATCACGATTAATCATTGACAGCCCTAATTTTAGTACTTAAGTATTTTATTTCAGTGAGTTGCTAAGGCAACATTTCTAGTTTGAAATTTTTTCAAATTTCGATTTTTTCCAAACAAAAACAAGCTTCAATTCTTCTTTCATTTTAGTTAAATTCTTTTAACTAAAATTAAATTTAGTTGACATAAAGGATATTCAGTTAATCAAGTAATCTCCAAGTTACAAAGATACAGAAGTCTGCTTTCAATTTTAACTCAAGTCATTTCTCATCAAATTCCTTTGTGGCGAAATGATTTAATCTGCTATCCATATTCACTTTATATCTCTGTAGTCTTATTGTATGTCAACATTCATTTTTTTTAGAAGACATCTTGAAGTTGATAATTAAATCAGGCTTTGTCAAAAACTCCATTTAGTCTCCCGAGCAATAAAGTCATCCTCTATGGACTCTACATAATCCAGACTCGCCCAAAACACAAGCTTTTGGCAAAAAGGAGATAATGCTGCCTGTTCTGGATCCATTTCCTCCCTGAAGTCATGTACATAATAGTACATAATATAGTTTGAACCATCATCCCAGGAGATCCGGCTGATCTGATTTAGTCTGGACGAGACATACTGTACCTTACTGTATTTATGCCAGGTGTTTCTCATAACAAGTCTCGTCTCGCCGGGCCGTTGCTTCGCAAGTGTCCATTTTCTCAACATCCCTCTCTCCTGCAGATGCGAGTCGGTGCAGATGTGAACGACGTCCAGTTACTGCAGCTGCTTCCGAACACGGCGTACTCAATCTCCCTGTTCGCTCTGCACGGAGCGGCGGCCAGCGAAGCCCTCATCGACAGAGGAGTCACTCGTACGTCTCTCCTCAGATGGTTTCCATCTGTTATTGTCAATATTTATTGGATGTTTTTATTAATATGGATCTGTCTGTGTTTAGTGCCTCTGCCTCCATCGGGCGAGTTGAGAATCTCAGAAGTGACTCACAGCTCCATGCGTCTAATCTGGGACGCAGCTCCTGGAAACGTCAGGAAGTACATCATCACCTACAAGCGAGAGGATGGAGAGCTGAAAGAGGTGATCTGTAATTCACACAGCATTTAAGTTTAGTGGTTAGTAATAAAAAATTCCACATATCAAAAATGTCCCATGCATTTGGAACCATTTTTAGAACCGTTTCCAATAAAATAAAATTCCACTTCTGAAAAAGAATAATGTTTGATTTCAGTTAATGGAAGGTAGGACTAAACTAATTAATGGGATTGTAAATGTAGTTACATTTCCTATCTATGCATCCTTGCAGCTTGAAAGAAGATATTTTAATTGCAGTTTAATCTTGATCTATGATTGATAGTCTTAAAGGGATACTCCACTTTTTTTTGGAAATAGGCTCATTTTACCTCTCCTCCAGAGTTAAACAGTTGAGTTTTACTGTTTTCGAATCCATTCAGACGATTTTCAGATATTTAGAAGAATATCAGTAACCAGACAGTTTCTGGTCTCATTGACTTCCATAGTAGGAAAAAAATATACTATGGAAGTCAATGAGACCAGAAACTGTCTGGTCACTGATATTCTTCTAAATATCAGAAAATCAGCTGAATACATTTGAAAACAGTAAAACTCGACTGTTTAACTCTGGGGGAGTGGTAAAATGAGCCTATTTCCAAAAAAAAAAAGTGGAGTATCCCTTTAAGTTGGGAGCTATGCTGGGAATGTGAGATAAATGAAGAGAAACTTTAGCTTTTTGGTTAGATTTTGGGTCTTCCATAGAAAGTGTTCATTAGCTAGGACTTCCTGCATTTTGAAAGCCTCTCGCAAACTGATCCAAGTCATATGGTTGGACACAATCTAGGGGATTACGCTGAGGACACCAACCTTTGGTAATTGGCTCCCCGCTTGCTCTCCTGTCTCTCTGTAATGATGCCTTTATGGATGTTTCCAAAGTACTGCTGTTTTTACCAAAAGGAGTCTTTGAAGATCTGATGAGATGAACCAGTGGAACTATGTGAGGAGATCTAAAAGGTCATGTCCAAGCAAAATTGTTGATAGGATGCAGACTGTCTTGTTTATCTCTTCTTGGACAAACTCTTGGAATGAGGTTGAGATGACCTGTTTCACTAAGCTGAACTCCGGATCCATCTTTGGATCCATACAAGGCAAAACATCACTATTGCTATTTATCATACTTAGAGGGTTTGAGTATGACGTGGATGATTCGTCAACTCATGTGACTGGTTTAGGAAAGGTATGTTGTTAGTTGACAAAATGACTCATGATTATTGCCTGGTGTGCAACAAAAGAAGAGAGGGATCGGAGTCATATCCCAAGATCTGTTTTCATTAATGCCCTTATGTGAAGGAAAAAAAGTTTTAAGCTTAAAGGAGTAGTTAACTTTAAAACAACTTTTGGTGAAAATTTACTCACCCGCATATCTTTCTTTCTCAAAGTTTTTTGATGAAAATATTCCAGGATTTTTCTCCATATAATGGACTCCAATGGGAACCAAACGGTTCAAGGTCCAAATGAGAGTTTCAGTGCAGCTTCAAAGGGCTTTAAACGACACCAGACGATGAATAAGGGTCTTATCCAGCGAAACGATCGCTCATTTAAAAAATAAATAACAAAGTTTAAGTTTTATAAGCTCAAATGCTCGCCTTGCTCTGTTCTGTGATGCACGTTTGTGACTCTCCAGTTCGAACTCATTCATCAAAATGAACGAATCTTTTCCCGAGTCAATTCGTTCATTTTGTTTGTTGAATCAACCAAATGACTCAAAAAAAAGATTTTTTCGTTTTGATGATCGAGTTCGAACTGGAGAGTCACGAACGCTCATCACAGAACAGAGCAAGGCGAGCATTTGAGCTTATAAAACTTATTTTTTTAATTTATTTGTTAAATGAGCGCTCGTTTCGCTAGACAAGACCCTTATTCATCGTCTGATGTCGTTTAAAGCCCTTTGAAGCTGCACTGAAACACTCATTTGGACCTTGAACGTTTGGTCCCCATTGAAGTCCATTATATGGAGAAAAATCCTGGAAATCCTTAATTTCTTTTCGACTGAAGAAAGAATGACATGGACATCTTGGATGACATGGGGGTGAGTAAATTATCAGCAGTATCAGCATCTAACAAAAGCCTAGTGTGAAGTCAGTGAGTTGATCAACAATATACTGCATAATGGAATTTAATGGAAAAAATGTGAGTTGCGCCCCAGGGTTTTGAGCAGTTGGTGTTTTGCACAGGCAAGCATTGTCCTCTTTGGTAGTGTATTTTTTTATTTTTTTTTTATCTCTGATCAAGAAACCACCCAGTTTTCACTCTGTTGCACCAACGCAGATTTCAGTCCATGTGTAACGAAGTTGGTCCGTCAAACATATCTGTTATTTCATTTCCCTTGATGCGTGTTAATGTTGGTGTTTGACAGGTTGAGGTCAACGGTGACATCACCACCCTGGTTCTCACCAACCTCCGCTCTCAGACGGAGTATGACGTTGCTGTCACTCCCGTGTACGACGAGGGTCCAGGAAATCCCATGCTTGGCAGTGCAATAACCGGTGAGCTTATAATCTCCAAGATGACGGATGATGTCGGTTTGGCATCGCCGCTCACTTCACGGCTGCCGGATTTTGTTTGTTACATTGGTGTTGAACTATGTGACTTACTGGCTACGAGACCTGCGATCTCAGCAGGTCTTTCATGCTCCCCGTCTAGATAATGACTACCATGTGTGACGCCACCCTTACCCAAGCCATGTGTGTGTGTTCATGGCTTTATTTTATCAGTCCCAAGGGTGATATCCTTCATCAGTCTCAGCTGAGACTGAAAGTCTGACACACAACCCGCTTCCCTTTACACAGGAACACGTTCGCTTGTCAGATCTGATGGTTCACAGTCCAAGCACTAGTTTCTATGTCACATCTATGTACTTTCTCTTTTGATGTTCAGATGTGGTTCCTGCACCCAAGAACTTGAGGTTTTCTGAGGTGGACCAAACTTCATTCCGGGTCACATGGGAGCATGGAGCCCCAGACGTCGCTCTGTACCGCATCGGTTGGACCAAGAAGGGCGAGAACAACTTCAAATATGTACGTTTGTCTTGTTATTTGCATCAACATTTATATTTATTCGAAATAAAATAAAAATCGCGGTGTGAAGAACATTTGAATAATCTAAAGATGGAATGGAACCATAGATGCCAATACAGCACCTTTGTTTTTAAAGGTTTACTCCACTTTTTTTTTTTTTTTTTTTTTGGAAATAGGCTAATTTTACAACTCCCCCAGAGTTAAACTCTTAACTGTCACTCCCCCTTTTTTTGAATAGACATGAAAATGCACATTTCGAACTTAAATGGTTGTAATTCAAGAATGCTTTGGAATATAGATGTAAGATTGATCTTGTTTTAAAGAGGACATTTGGCAGATTTTTGTAGAAGTGAAATAAATTAAGAAAGTGAAACAGAAAAAAAGTTATAGAAGTTTGAGTTTATGGAAATGTAAAAATATTAATATTCATATTTTACATAAAATATATATTTTCAAAACCTGTGCTACTCTAAAACGGCAAAAAAAAAATCAAAGCCAAAAATCTGTTGTTTGTTTCAAATTTTAAGTTGATATCTCAAAAAATGAGCTTTCCGTGAGATTTTTTTTGGGCGCAGTACCAAACTTTTTCACTAGGGCACAATCAGACTCAATTACTGCCCATATAAGGGCGCCTGCATTTCCATTCGTGTTTTGAGTGATATGAACCCTTATTTCCACAATTTTCATACAATTTCTGAAGTAGAGATCCTATTCAGAAGTAGAATGGGAAGTTTGGCAGATTTTGATGTGAATTCAACCTCTAAGAAACACATGCAAAGAACATGCATGCAAGTCATAGCTAGCTGCCACGTCACAAATGGTGAATTTATTATTTTTTTCTTCATATTTCAAACTTTTCAGACCTTTTTTTCCAAAATAATTGAATGGATTCTATCTTTTGAACTTTTGGCATGAAAACAAACTGAGGTATCCACCATTTTTTTCATGATCTTTCATGTTTACTGCTATTTTAAAATAAAGGTCTGAACACGCCTTATGAGTATGAAAATATTCTTGTTGCATATTGATAAATTATGGCTCCTCTGTAATATATTTTGAAAATCAGTCACCAAATGTGGAAACTAGAGATTGTAAGATTTCAAATGATATATAGTTTGTCAATATTATTTAAGGTATTTACTAAGATATTATTGTTGTTTTAAAATTATAGTGGCAAACGTCCCACCTGTGGGACGGTGACAGTTACAGTTGAGTTTTATACCGTTTTTAAATCTATTCGGCTGATTTTCTGATATTTAGAAGAATATCAGTAACCATAGGTTACATAAGTCAATGAGACCAGAAACTGTCTGGTTACTGATATTGTTCTAAAACAGTGAAACTCAACCTATTTAGCTCTGAGGAGTTGTAAAATTAGCCTATTTCCCAAAAAAGTGGAGTATCCCTTTAAGAGTGTACTTTTGATCTAAAACAACATAATCTCAAATAGCTTGACCAGAATTGATCTTTTATAGGATATCCTGAGTCGTGAGGAGACGAGCCAAGTCCTGACAGAATTAGACCCAGACACGATGTATGACGTCACTATCACGGCCATCTACCCCGATGAGTCGGAGAGCGAGGATCTGATGGGGAGCCAACGCACATGTGAGACTAACACACAACCACACGTGTAGAACACTGACTCAAAACACCTGCCTAAATAGCAGTTTGTGTATAAAGGAATTAATGTAGATTAGTCTGTTCACTTGTGTACAACATCCTGTTTTATTTGTCTCAACAAATGTATGTTTTGGGGGTGAGGGAGGTGGCTTCCCACTATGTAGAAATCGTGCTCCCGAATGCATCTACACACTGCACCTCTTTCCCCCCGAAGAGATGCCCATCTTCAATAATAATGTGTCATATACACTAATGTTCAAATGTTTGGGGTCAGTAAGGTTATTTCCTTTAAAATATTTCAGTTTCAAATAAATGCTGTTCTTTTGAGCTTTCTATTCATCAAAGAATCCTAAAAAAAAGTATCACTGACTCCACAAAAATATTAAGCAGCAGCAAATCAGTGTAGCCCTCAAACCGTATTCACTTTAGCACTTAATCCTGTAATTGTGGACGAATGTGGGCACAGAGGACTCAGGTGTGATCCTAATTTTTATTTATTATAAATGTTATATCACTGTCTTCGATAAAGTTTTGTCAATCCATTTATGGTGTTTTTTTTTAATTTTGGAGGTATTTTTGATTTTATTTACTTCAAAAAGTACCATATTTTCTGTGTAAATTATTCTTATTTTTATGTTTTTTTAACTACATTAAAATATCATTCCAATAAGTTATTAGAGCTAAAACCTAAAGATGTTTTTTGGCTTATTTTAGAATGCTCTAAATTACAGTTTTTCCATTCATTTCTATGGGTGCCCATTTTGACCTAAATACAAGATTAAGGAGTTTGTTTTCACCCACTTAACATTGTAGAATTGAGTCAAAAAAATTGTCTGTGTTCAGGAGGCAAACTTAGGAAAAGTAGCCAAGTCTTGTACCGCTCAGATCAAGGGAAGTATTTTTAAAAAATAAATCAAAACTATTTTGCCCACATTTGTCCAGAATACGGTTTTAGGGATATTAGAGTGATTTCTGAAGGATCATGTGACACTGAAGTCTGGAGTAATGATGCTGTAAATATAAACGACGTTTTATAATAAATTCAAATTGAAAACAATTCACAAAATTATGTTTTTATTGTATTTTGATCAAATAAAAGCAGTCTTGGTGACCTCTTTATAAAATATTTTAAAAGTTTCACAGACCCCAAACGTTTAAACAGTCCTTTACATTTTTATAAACATTAACAAACCTTGAATTTAGACTGTTGTATGGTGTACAAAATATCAATATTTTACCCATGTCCCATTTGTCACATATCTCAAGACTCAGAGCTGTTGACGTCACAATAACATGTTGTTTATCTTTTTCTAGTGTCAAAGCTCAGTACACCCGGTATGTTGTTTACAATTAGAGGAAATGTAATTGTGAATGTAAATGCTAATGAGGATGATGAACCTTTTAATGAAAAAGGAATGCATGTGCATTTTTGTGTTTCATCAGAAGCTCATCCACCATCATGTGACCATCATCATTCATCATTGCCATTTCATCACTATAATTGTTTCATCATTGTCATCTGCCATCAGTCATAATCGCGCATGCACAACTTCCATTGTTTTTGTTGCAAATGATCATTTCTCCATCCCAAACATCCATCCATCCGCCTTTCAGGATTAACCAGCATAATGAGAAGGGTTGGGAATCAATAGCAATAAAAATCACAATAAGGTTTCTTTTTTAACAAAACAAAAATAATAGAATTGAAGGATTTTCATGATCTTTGGCTCTATTCGTGAATGAATTGATTAGTTTTAATGAAGCAGTTAAAAATCGACCTGAGTTTGAATCAATTTAATGATTCGCCATATTTGTCAGAGTGGTTGTTGAGTGACTAGGCTCTCCATAAGATATGTTTTTTTTGTTTTTTTTTTGCAATAAACTATAAATAATGTGCTTTAAAATATTAGAATATATTGCCAAAATCCTACTGTTTTTGTTTATTTTTAGGGCTGTGAAACAATTAATCGCGATTAATCGCATGCAAAATAAAAGTTTGTGTTTACGTAATATATGTGGACGTAGTGTGTATAATCATTTTCTATATATAGATAAACACACATGCATGTATATATTTAAGAAATATTTGCATGGATATACTTTATATATATTTATACATTTTTGATATTATATATGGATATAAATATTTGATATATTGAGAACACATTTTTCTTAAATATATACATGCATGTGTGTGTATTTATATATATCAAATAATTATACACAGTGCACCCACATATATTATGTAAACACAAACTTTTATTTTGAATGCGATTAATCGCGATAAATCGTTTGACAGCCCTATTTATTTTACAATTCGGAAACATTGTTCCTCCTCCAAAACCCTAAAAGAATAAGTGCAATCAGAACCAGAATGGTTAAATTTCTCATGATTCCCATCCCTAATAGTTTTATCTACTGTTTCAAAAGACAGATTTTGCTGATTGACCTTTCTTTCTGCTCCCAGTGCCTACTGGACCACCACAAAACCTCCAGGTCTACAACGCCACCACTACAACACTAACAGTCAAATGGGACCACGCGCCGGGCCCCGTCCAGACCTACAAAGTCACCTACCAGACCGTTGCAGGTGGAAAACCGCTGTCTGTAAGTTCACCCGTCCCCATTCAACCTCCATTGAGATGTTTTGAAGCAGGGCATAGGCCATCTTTTACTCATGAAGACGTGTGGCAGAATCCATTTGATGATGTTCAAGGGCCTTGTGTTAATCATTAGAGCAAGCTGTCCGCTGAAAGCCAAATAGGAACATCATGACAGAAAATCATTACCAACAGACTGATCTGAGTCTAGAGAACATGTACTGTTTGTTTGAGGGACTCTTTGGCTAACAATATTAATACTGAACAATGGCGCTTTCACAAGTTTATTTATTAATTCAGCATGCTGGTCACAACAAAAACTGATGCGATTTATTCAATGCAGTGCATAATATTTTCTTGCATTTTATATAAAGTACTAGAAACCCGGACTTGAGTAAAAGTACAAGTGCTCTATCAAAAAAGTGACTTGAGTAGAAGCTGAAGTGCTCTTTAAGCACCACACTTAAGCAGAAGTTCTAAAGTATTCAACATTTTTTGTACTTTAGTATTGCAAGTAGTTTATTTTAAAATTCAATACTTAAGTACTAAAAGTAGAAGTATAAGTATTGTGTCATGTAATTATTAAAGAAAGCAGTCAAAAGTTTGAACTAGTAATTAAATAAGGCGCTTTGGCGGGATACAAATTTGCGTTGGCGGCCGCCAAAAAATGTCATTGCAGGAAAACCCCTGCATGGCGTGTGATTTAGGCAGCATGAAAGCCAACTTGCAACGAATGATTAGTAAAATTTTTATAATTTTAACGAGTAACTAGCAGAACATTAAAAAAATATTGAAGTAAAAGTGTTATTCATCGAAAATATCTACTGAAGTAAAAGTAGAAGTATGAGAAAAAACAATACTCTAGTAGAGTACAGATACAGAATTTTAGTACTTAAGTACAGTACTTAAGTAGTTCTACTTCGTCACTATACATCTCTGATAAAATCAAAATGTAGTATCTTCAGCTTCTGAAGACACCTTCTCCATGTGAGCTATTGGTTAATATACTTACATATTACATTTATGCATTTACAGTAACAAATGCTTTAATCCAAAGCAACTTGATAAAGAGGAACAAAAGCGTTTTTTAAAGGGGTGGTTAATTATGATTTCTAACTTTAGTGAGCGTTCAAAGTTCAAAGCAAAGGGAGATATTTCCTTGTAAAGAAATTGCTTTTTAAGGACTACAACAAACAGCTGGTAGGAACTACACACATTCCCCCGGGTGACATCACAAACCCTAAAATTTACATAAACCCCGCCCCAGAACACGATTTATAGATTATCATGACAGAATGTGCTAATCAATGACTAGAAGATAATAAGCTACCTAAATTCATCAATTAACCATTCAGAAATGTCCTGTTGCATTCTTCATGTTGTCACTTCTTCTTGAGTCTCTCCATCTTTGAAGATAAAAGGCTAAAAGTTGTTGAAATTTTGAGTACGGTACATGTCTGCGCGAGGTAATCGGAACACACAAGCTCTTGAAGCTCCGCCCCCTGAGACGGGAGCAGCAGCTCATTTGCATTTAAAGGGCCAGAGAAAAAAACGGTGCGTTTTTAGTCACCATCAAAAAGTGACAATTTTAACATGCTATATAGAAATATCCGTGGGGTATTTTGTGCTAAAACTTCACATACACACTCTGGGGACATCAAAGACTTATTTTACATCTTGTGAAAAGGGAAAACTTCATTTTTCTTATCTAGCTTGCTTCCTGATGTAGTTGTCTTATTAGCCTGGCATTGTACATTGCAAACATTGTTGGCTCTTTAAAGGGGTGGTATAATGCCAGGCTTATTAGACTAGATTAGGAAGCAAGCTAGAGGAGAGAAATGAAGTGAGTGTTGTTTTGAGTGTGTGTGTGTGTGTGAAAGGAAGTTAACTAGCTACTTAGGCATTATTTTAGGGTACTTTTTACGATTTTTTCCCCATTAACCCTTAGGGGTCTGAGGTGTTCTCTGGTCATGGAGGTGTTCTGACATGCTTTAACTTTTGTGCTTTTTTCTGTTACATTTTCATG
The DNA here is from genome assembly GCA_038021265.1 of Cyprinella venusta. Lineage (NCBI taxonomy): Eukaryota > Metazoa > Chordata > Actinopteri > Cypriniformes > Leuciscidae > Cyprinella > Cyprinella venusta. The sequence continues at coordinate 31,242,217 of CM075876.1, read as the reverse complement.
GTTACAAAAGTACAAACTCTGCTACAATAATATGTCAGCAGCATGTATGTAAAAATTTGTAGTTTTGAGATAATGATGTTTATGCGTGGTTTGCAAAAAAAAAAATTGTGAGCTGATATCGCCAGCGATACCGTGGACCCCAGGGGGTTAATTAGTTGTAAATACTTGACATTATGGAAGCAAAATGGGCCGTTCCTATTGTATTGTATTGCACCAAAAATCAAGTCTTTCTATTTTATTTTTCAATCAGGTTCAAGTTGGTGGTAAAAAGAACAGTGTCATTCTCCAGAAGTTGACCCATGACACCCCTTATTCCATTACCGTGGCTGCCGTCTATCGCACTGGAGAGAGTAAAGATATATCCGGCCAAGGAAAAACAAGTAAGTGGCTCCAAAAGAGTCAAGTATTTTATGACTCCATCCGCTGAGCAAAAACAATGATAAACTCATTTAGGGAGGATGCATTCCATTAAGCATCTTGGTTTTCACTCACATCTGGAATTTTTTCAGACGTACAGACTGTTATGCAATGAAAATTAGATGGCATTACGTAACTCTGTGTGTGGTGCTCCTGTAGAAGCCTTAGGAGGAGTGAGAAACCTGCAGGTTATAAACCCCACCATGACCACGCTGAACGTTCGCTGGGAGCCAGCGGAAGGAAAAGTGAAGGAGTATAAGGTCGTCTACGCACCTGCGGCGGGTGGTGCCGAAAGCATGGTAGGACTGGTAGGACTTCTAGGATCAAATTAAAAATTTGATGTTCAGATTATTCATAAATTTTGATTTGCAAATAACAAGGGGAAGTGATTTGCAATGTTTCTTTGACTTATACTGTATGTGCTATTATGGAAACAGGAGCAGGTATCAGGAACCACCACCACCACAGTTCTGAGAGGCCTTCAGTCAGACACACTGTACACTGTGACCTTAATTCCAGTTTACGCAGAGGGAGATGGCCAGAGAATGTCCGAGAATGGAAAAACAAGTGAGTTTCTCTTTGAAACATCGGAGTCTTACTATCAGTATGTTCCTTTCACTGATTAAGAATGAAAAAAATGATTAAATAGGTATTTTTCCTCCGATTCTTTTGCCTGTAGAAAGTGTTATAAGCTTATGTTCAATTATAGAGCTAACAAAGGTTCTTATGTGCAACTATACAGCCAACAAACTACCCAGAAGTAGTTATTTGTTAAAGGGATACTCCACTTTTTTTGGGAATAGGCTCATTTTACAACTCCCCCAGAGTTAAACAGTTGTGTTTTACCGTTTTCAAATCCATTCAGCCGATTTATTTATTTATTTATTTTTTATATTTATTTAGAAGAATATCAGTAACCAGACAGTTTCTGGTCTCATTGACTTCCATATTATATTTTTTTCCTACTATGGAAGTCAATGAGACCAGAAACTGTCTGGTTACTGATATTCTCCTAAATATCAGAAAATCGACTGAATGGATTCGAAAACGGTAAAACTCTATTGTTTAACTCTGGGGGAGAGGTAAAATTAGCCTATTAACAAAAAAAGTGGAGTATCCCTTTAACCTCAATGTGCCATTGAAGAGTCTTTATTTTTAGGAGTAAGCATGCGTATTGCACCATTTTGTGATTTATAATTGTTTGAGAGCATGGCAAGTGTGATCCGCTTTTATTATGCTTTATATTCCTGATGCCAGAACAGTAAAATGGAAATCTTCTTTGCAGGGGCTCTGGGTGGTGTGAAGAACCTGAGGGTCACCGACCCAACCATGACCTCTTTGAACGTCAAATGGGACCCCGCAGACGGGGCTGTGCGCCAGTACAAGATCTTCTTCGTCCCTGCAGCTGGAGGAACTGAGGCAATGGTGGGCAATTATCAGATTAAACAAAATATTTACTTTTTTATGACGTGTACTTAAAGGAGTAGTTCACTTTTAAAAAAACTTTTGCTGATAATTTACTCACCCCCATGTCATCCAAGATATGCATGTCATTCTTTCTGCAGTCGAAAAGAAATTAAGGTTTTTGATGAAAACATTCCAGGATTTTCTCCATATAATGGACTTCAATGGGAACCAAATGGTTCAAGGTCCAAAAGAGAGGTTCAGTGCAAACTGCAAACTGTTCAAAGTTCTTTAAACGACTCCAGACGGTAAATAAGGGTCTTATCAAGCGAAAAGATCGCTCATTTAAAAAAAAAAAAAAAAAAAGTTTAAGTTTTATAAGCTCAAAAGCTCACCTTGCAAAATGAACGTAACTCGTTCATTTTGTTCGTTGAATGAACCAAATGACACGAAAAAAGATTCGTTCATTTTGATAAACGAGTTCGAACAGGAGAGTCATGAGTGCGCATCACAGAACAGAGCAAGGCGACCATTTGAGCTTATAAAACTTAAACTTTTTTTTTTTTTTTAAATGAGCGATCGTTTTGCTTGATAAGACCCTTATTCATCATCTGGAATTGTTTAAAGCCCTTTGAACAGTTTGAAGTTGCACTGAAACTGTCTTTTGGATCTTGAACCATTTGGTTCCCATTGAAGTCCATTATATGGAGAAAAATCCTGTAATGTTTTTTTTTTTTTAAAGTGAACTACTGTATTTTAGAAGTACATTTTTCCATTGAATTATTATGAAAATGTCTCAATGCAACACTATTGGAAATTTTCATATAAAAAATATATATTTTTGCAACAAACACTACCATCATGGTAGTGTTTGTTGCAAAAATATTTCTTTTTATATGAAGAGTTTAAAATCATATAAAATTTCAAATAGCTGTATACTTGAAATTCTACATTATAAATGTGTTTTTAGAAGTTCACTAAAGTCCATTTTCCCTTGTTGTAAATAGGAACAAATACCAGGAGCCCAAACAACCATAGTTCTACGAAACCTGCAGCCTGATACTCCATACGTTGTGTCCGTGGTGCCAGTGTATCCCGCCACAGAGGGCAGACGCCAGTCTGAGAATGGAAAGACATGTGTGTATCAACTTTATTATCAATGGACAAACATGATATCTCTATTAGAAGACTACAAAATGCTAAAAAAAATTGTAGTAAGCTCATTAAGTATCAATGGAAATTGCTCAACACAATTTAAATGTCTACCTTTAACCTCATATTTGTACTATGTGCAACATGGTAACGGCTAAATAGCTTTTGGAACAGCGCTGTTTCAAAGCATATTTGACAAATCATTGTCTATCTCACTCTAGTACCTCTTGGAGGCGTTCGAAATCTCCGTCTCATTGATCCCACCTTCACAACACTCACTGCCACATGGGAAGCTGCTGATGGGAATGTGCAGGGCTACAAAGTGGTATACGTGCCCACAAACGGAGGAACTGAGCTCATGGTAGGAATAACTTAATATTTCCTAAAGTTTCTTTCTACAGTGTTGATGTCATAAGTGGAAATCTCCCTCAAATCTAATGACATGGTTTGCAGACAGACGTATATAGATATTATCTTCCCTTGAGGAGCAAAGATGAGAGAGTGGTGCACTTTAACTCTAAATGAAGTCTCATTATGCTAAAAAACCTGCTGGGAAAGTTTACAACTGGGAGCACCGATGTTTAGATGGAGCTGGAGTAAACTGTGAAACGGATTTGTTTAGAAAGAGACTGTTCAGTTTTCTTTTCATTTAGAAGTTTAATTTTCTATATCTGTTTAGATGGATAGACTTTGTGCGACCAATTGTCATAAAAACAAACTGGGTTTGAAAGAGGTTGATATGGTGCTCTGAGCTGTGGTTTCTCTATTCTTTCAGGAACAAGTGTCTGAGAGCACCACAACATTAGTGTTGAGCAAACTCATGCCAAACACAATGTACACCGTGACTGTTTTGCCAGTGTATGCCGAAGGAGATGGACCTCAACTCTCGGAGAAGGGAAAGACTAGTAAGTGACTCCAAAATGACATCAGTCATGCTACGTAATCATATATATATATTTGAAGAATACATGCAAACAATGTCAATGTTGAGTCAGCTCCGTTGTCGTCTACTTAGAACCGTTGGGCAGCGTGAGGAACCTGCAGGTTACAGATCCAACCATCAGCACCTTGAACGTGCGCTGGGAGCCCGCAGAAGGCAGTGTGCGGGAGTACATTGTCATTTACGTCCCTGCTGGTAGCCAAGATCAAGAAGTGGTGAGAGTGATTTTCATGGATGTTTCAGAAATAGCAAAGGAAAACAAAAAAGAGAATTTAAAGGAGTAGTTCACTTTAAAAAAAAAAAACTTTTGCTGATAATTTACTCACTCCCATGTCATCCAAGATGTCCATGTCTTTCTTTCTTCAGTTGAAAAGAAATTAAGGTTTTTGATGAAAACATTCCAGGATTTTCTCCATATAATGGACTTCATTGGGAATCAAACGGTTCAAGTTCCTAATGAGAGTTTCAGTGCAGCTTCAAAGGGCTTTAAACGACACCAGACGATGAATAAGGGTCTTATCTAGGACCCTTCGAGTCATGACTCAAAAAGATATTTGTTCATTTTGATGAACAGGAGAGTCACGAACGTGCATCACAGAACAGAGCAAGGCGAGCATTTGAGCTTATAAAACTTAAACTTTTTTATATTTAATTTTTAAATGGCCGCTCGTTTCGCTAGATAAGACTCTTATTCATCGCCTGGTGTCGTTTAAAGCCCTTTGAAGCTGCACTGAAACTCTCATTTGGACCTTGAACCGTTCCCATTGAAGTCCATTATATTTCTTTAATTTCTTTTCGACTGAAGAAAGAAAGACATGGACATCTTGGATGACATGGGGTGAGTAAATTATCAGCAAAAGTTTTTTCTAAAAGTGAACTACTCCTTTAACTCTGTTATTTCACACTTTTACCCTGTACATTGACATTTTTGGTCATTGTGCTTTAATTTTGAGAAGAAAACAAATCTCCTTGTAAACTTGTTATATATAAATTATGCATTCTTGTAAATGATTGCTCTTTATACACATGACACCTGTAAAGCACCCTTCAGTCAATACTGTTGTATCCATCTAACAGATCTGCTGTAAACCTTGAACAGTATTTTGTTTCTTGATTTCTTTAATTTTGCTTGTGCAGGATCAAGTGTCTGGAACAACCACCTCAACTGTCCTGAAGAACTTGGAGCCTGACACGACCTACACAGTGACTCTGGTGCCAGTATATCACGAAATGGAGGGAAAACCTCTTTCAGAAAATGGAAGAACAAGTGAGTTCATGGTTAAGATATAGTCTCATGCATCTTTGGATTATCTTGGTTGCCAGCCACCGCCCTGGTTTTTGATAATTTTCACTAAAGTTTCATGGCCCCCAGAATATTTAGTTGTATGAATATCTGAACATGGCATATATCAAACGAAAGAACAGTCCCTCTGCTTTAAAAAACCCAAACGGATTTATTCTAGCTTCATGTATTCTTTTTTTTTTTTTTTTGATAGACCCTTGAATATGGGTAACTTTCATTAAAAAAAGCAACATTTTAAGCCAAAATCTGAAAAAAGGTTTTTGTCATGGACTACAGTACATCTGTGAATACATCTGGTTCGGATTCAGAACGATGATAAAAATATAGATGGAGTAGATCGAATCCATCAAATTAAACACCCCTAATGCTTGCAAAGTCCTGTAGCTCGTCCTGGGTCGAAATTTCATTCAGTAACATTAGTTTTGATTTATATGCTGTTTAATATTGATGATTGCTTTATTTTACATATGCAAATGATTACATATGAGATTTTCAGTTTCTGCATCCTCTTCGCATGTGCTTTGATTAGTAGATTCAGTACTCTTTCAAAAGATGTGTCATTTACATTTTACATTTATTCTAAAGCCAGTCCGATATTATCAGCCGATATTAGGCATTTTCCAAAATATCGGTATCGGCAGTTATGATGGATATTTAAAAAATAAAATAAAAATGGACGAAACACGCTTCAATCATCTCTCCTTGGTCTGTTATATTGAAAATGTATGTTTTATAATTTGCAGTATGATGTTATCTATTGTTAAATTATGGCTCATCATAGACTAGCTAACCACAAAGCTAGCTAATGCCACTATCATCAGTGGAAGACCGCTAACGTTAACATTAATGAGCTTGGAAACCACAATGAACTTTTTCTGCCTAAATAAAGTAATGATTACTGTATTTATAACTAGCATATCTCTAGTTACAGTCCCTGCATTGTAAAACGTAAGTTATACTTGCGAGGAGTGAACATTTAGACATAGAGAAAAAGTATCAAACGTATCTTGTGCAGAAAAGTTAGCTTTTCTTTTACACATGTGTGAAATCCAACAATATTTAATAAAAAAATAAATAAATATCGGCCGATATATCGGATTTTAAAACCCAAAAATATTTGTATCGGTATCGGCCTTCAAAATCCTTTATCGGTCGGGCTCTAATTTATTCATTTAGCTGATGCTTTTTTCCCAAAGCGACTTACAATTGCTATATGTCAGAGGTCGCACGCCTCTGGAGCAACTAGGGGTTAAGTGTCTTGATCAGGGACACATTGGTGTCTCACAGTGGATTCGAACCCGGGTCTCTCACACCAAAGGCATGTGTCTTATACACTGCGCCAACACCCTCATGTGGTGTGTCATATGTGTCATAGCGCCCCCTTGCGAAAAACATCGAAAACATGGAAACACTGAAAATTCGGTGTTTTACGGGAAAGCGTTAACAGTGACTGAGGTATTGAAGTTCATGTATTATTTCTTTTCAGAACCACTGGGTGGAGTCCGCAACCTTCAAGTGACCGATCCCACCAGCAGCACCCTAAACGTGCGATGGGAGCATGCAGCAGGAAACCCTCAAAATTACAGGGTTTTCTACGTCCCCCAGCCCGGAGACGCTGAGAAGATGGTAGGATGTGATTGAGTCACTTTTAATGCTTTACATAAAGGTCCTTCCACGTTATAAAACCCAAATCTCTTGTGTTTTGTGATCAGGAACTAGTCTCCGGTGGCACGACGAGCACCGTCCTGCGTAATCTCAATGCTAACACGCTGTACAAGGTCACACTGTTGCCTATGTATGAAAATGACGTGGAAGGAAAGCGTCAGTCAGAAAATGGAAAGACAAGTGAGTCCAGATGTTCGTAACTTGCGATTTTGGGGTGAACGGATCCCGGATTATTGCTCATCATGTCTGTTTTATTAACGCAGAGCCTTTGGGAAGTGTGAAGAACCTCCAGGTGACCGACCCGACTGTAAACTCTTTGAGAGTGCGATGGGACCCTGCAGATGGAGACGTTCGCCAGTACAATCTCATCTACGTGCCTGTTGCCGGAGGCGCCGAAAGCACGGTAATGACCCTAAATCATCATTTGTCTCACGTTTGGTTAGTTGGTTGCTAACTACTGATGTACTCTGCAGGCTCAAGTGTCAGGAGTATCCACCAATACTGTTCTGAGAAACCTGCAGCCAGACACGGAGTACAGGGTCACCGTAGTACCAATATATCCAGATGCCGAAGGAAAGAAACAGTCTGAGAATGGGAAAACAAGTGTGTACCTGCAATGGAAAATTTGAATTGTACTATATGTTAGCATGCAGCGTACTTAATTTCAATTCTCACAATTCCCAGAGCCTCTGGGTGGAGTGAAAAACCTGCAGGTCACTGATCCCACAACCAGCTCATTGAAGGTGCGCTGGGAGCCCGCTGAGGGTAACGTCCGGCAGTATCGGATCTTCTACGTTCCGGCATCTGGTGGTGCAGAGGACATGGTAAAAAATGCTAACTAGGGCTGGGTTATAAATATCGATTTTTTGATATTAATCGAATCTCATTTTTACGAAACGATATCGATTCTTAAATCTCAAGAATCGATTAGTCGCCCTGTGTCATTTGAATGAATGGATCATTGTATCGCGGCTGCGCGCATCCAAAGAAATAATAATCTTTGTCCTTTGTTACTATTGATATGAAACAAAGTCTCAAATTTCAAATTCCGTCCATTTTCTTTAGAAATTTAAAAACATAAATTGCGTTTTGGCGCTGTGGCGTGAGATCGCTCTGGCGCAGCTCAGCGCCAAATAAACATGAATGAGCATCTGAAAGTGTGTTAAAGATAGAGTACAACTTATAGAAATCCGTATCTTTCACATTGATTCGCTCAATCAGCCTTTCAACCGAGGAAAGACGTCAGTTAAACAGCTTGTAATCAATGTCATCGTCATATTTACCTCAGAAAACCCACATAAACTCGTTAGTCAGCTAGAAAAATAACTCTAGAGAGGAGCATTTTGCTAAATATATACACCATATTACATATGCATTATAATCTTAATGTTCTTCAATATTTAATGCATATTTGAATAAATCTGGTAAGTTTTTATGACAGCCACCATTTAAATGTTTATATTTCATATAATCTTCTTATTATAAAATAAATAAAAGTGTAATTTAAGTGTTTGTATAGCCACAAAACAGTTCATTATTACCTTCATATTAGGCTAATGAAGCCTATAGGCTACAACTAGACTTCTATAGTTTACAGCATTAGTTAAGAAATTTGATTTCCTTGAGAAAATTTGCCATTTATTGTAACTGATATCCAAAATAATCAATATTGTATCGAATCGGAATCGAAATCAGATCGAATTGCAAGCTTGTGAATCGAAATCGAATTGTGAAATTTGTGTCAAAACCCAGCCCTAATGCTAACCTCTATTGTCTTCTGGACATGATGCTACTGATCGTCTATAACTTTCCTCTTAAACTTTATACATCAAAAGGAGCAAGTTTCTGGAGGCACCACCAACACCGTCCTAAGAAACCTTCTGTCAGACACGGTCTATACCGTGACTGTGGTTCCTGTTTTTCCAGAGGGAGAGGGTCTCCGGCAGTCTGAGAAAGGAAAAACACGTAAGTTGTTCCGCGTCACTGTTGTTATCACTTAAAACTGTGAAGTACACAGCGGCTTGTTGAATAGAGCAGTGCTTTGATGAGCAGTGATGAGTGTAAATACTTATTTGAAACAAAGAAAAGGTACCGTGAATGAATTTTAATTTTAAATAGTAGCTAGACTAAGATTTATAAATGCCCGGGTGTTTTTTTTTTTTTGTGATGTCTTTTTCTGTTTTTTATAAATTTGTATGTTTTGTGAGGTTGAAGCTACTTAAATTGCCCTGTAAAGGGACAAATAAAGATTTTACTACTACTACTTGACTTTTCCTAAATATTCAGACTTAGGCCGTGTGTCTTTTCCACGCGTCTGGCGTATGTTTTCAATTGTTTTCAATGGGAGCGCCGCGTCTTTTAAAGCGTAACGAGGCGCTGAGCGTTTCTGCTGGTCGCCGAGAGTTGAAAAATGTTCAACTTTGGATAAAACGTCGCGTTCATCACTGTCACTTTTTACCCAGCCGTCCAATCACAGTGGAGGAGGGGCGGGACTAAACCACACTGACCAACTGTCACAACATTCAAACTGTGCTGCGGATATTCTGTATCATAGCAACGAAACGTCTCAACGGAAAAAAACGCTGCGCTGCCAAAACTCTCTCATGCGCCGAAGCACGGCGTCTTCAGCAGAGCGTCTAGCGTTTTTAGCCAGCTGTGGACACACGGCCTTAGGATGTTCATCAGGCAGAAAATAAAAGAGTGGGATGTAATTCATATTTTTTTTACTTGGACCAAACAACTCATCACAACAGCTTAGCAACCACATAGCAATAATAAAAACACCTGACAATATGTCTACGCGACCGCAACTGCTAGAAGCTATCCACATTGGACAGGACAATTAACAATTGCAAATCCATTTGTCCTTCCTATCAGAAGTTGCGCATGTGCTAGGAGTAGATTACGGTGACCAACTGTCCTGTTTTCCCAGGACAATATAACAATTTTCTATCCATACAGAGGAGGCATAACCTACTTTAAATGTATTGAAATTAATAAGGTATCTTTGAGTAAACTTCGAGTATCATTTGAGTAGGCCCATCTGTTTGCCGGGCCGAGTGTCCTGGTTTTTGGTAATCAAAATATGGTCGATCAGCAATAGAACTGAGTTTACTGTTGGGGTTCCCTGAACATAATACGTTGTATTTGCCGCTGGTGTAGACTTGTGTTAGCAATGCCTTTGTAACCACTCAAAACTCCCTAGCAAATGGATTTTATATAGACCACCATTTATTGTGAAGCATGTTGGTATAAATGCTAAATATCGATTGTATGTTAGGCCGCTACAGGTTTAGGCCACTTGAGGTTTTGCATACATAACAATAAGATGCCCTATAAGAAAGGGAATCCTTTGAACTCATGTTGGATAGTTTTTTTACTGATTTCTGTAGGAATTTTTTCACATCTGCTTTGGTTTAAAAAGCGCGAAAAGCCGTTTTAGCACCACCTGCCTTTCCTTTTTGCCACTTTCTCATCATAAAACCCGCTTGCGTCCCTGTCGAATGCCTCGCTCAGCATTCATTCCTGAACTTTACTGAGCTCCCTCCTGTTTAAACGATTCTGTGAGCTGTTCGACTTCCTCTGCTGTTCTGTAAATTCCTCGTTCTCACTCTGCTGTTTTGTGGTTTCTCTTTCAACACGCAGTTCCAAGAGTCCCACCCCGAAATATCCAGGTCTACAACCCATCTCCCAACACATTGAACGTGCGCTGGGAACCCGCCTCGGGCCAGGTGCAGCAGTACAGGGTCGCCTACGCCCCGCTAAGTGGGATCCGGCCTCTTGAGTCTGTGAGTGATGCACGAACACGCATGCACGGCATTAACTAATGTGCATTTAGAGGACACTTCAATGCAACTTAAGTTGTGCATTTCATGGAAACCAAACTAGTGACATTGCCAGGATTCCTGCGGGGTCTTAAAAAGCCTTAAAAGTATTGAATTTATGAATTTGGAAATAATACCTTAAAAAGTCTTGAATTTTGATGTCTGGGTCTTAAAAGTTGTGCTGTATGTTAGTGTTAATTTCATTGACGAAAATAATGAGCTTTTCTTCAACGACATTTTTTCACTGATGAAAACGAGACGCCAACTAAATAAAACCTAGTTTTTGAATGACAAAAACTATGACGAAAATCTATTGACATTTTCAATGAATAAAAACTAGATAAAAAATGTTAGATAGTGTCGATCTGGGACGCGATCCAGTCAGAACAGATGTCCTGCGTGTGTGTAGCTAATGTTAAAACACAACTTAACATTGTTCAGCAAACTTTCTTGTGGCCTACTGAAATGTTTTTATTTCACCTCTTTGACTTATCATCTTTTACCCATTCCACATTTGAAAAATAAATGAACACAAGTCGAAGGATTTTGTTTTTCTTTGCTGGTAGGGACGGGAAATAGGTATTCATTTTTATATAAAAAGGTCTTAAAAAGACTTGAATTTATCTTGAAGAAACCTGTAGGAGCCCTGATTGCTAGTATCATGCTCAGCCACTATGAAATAGCACTTTTGGATGCAGCTCATCCAATGGATGCATGCAACCGCTCGATAGTTAATCCGCCGTCAAGCTACCCTTTTTAAAAAGTAGTAAACTGTAGCTAACTACATTGAAACTGTAAAAGACGTTTCGGTAACACTTTACAATAAGGTTCATTAGTTAACATTAGTTTATGTACTATTTACTAACATGCACTAACCATGAGCAATAAATTAGTTACTGCATTTGTTCATCTTTGTTAATGTTAGTTCATGAAAATACAGCTGTTCATTGTTTGTTCATGTTAGTTCACGGTGCATTAAATAATGTTAACAAGATTTTAATCAAGTATTAGTAAATGTTGAAAATAACAACAAAGATTAACAAATGCTGTATATGTGCTATTCATTATTAGTTCATATTAACTAATGTAGTTAACTAATGTTAACTAACGAACCTTATTGTAAAGTGTTTCCGACATTTCAAATAATTATCAGATTATGTAATTACTACAATGATTTTACAATAAAACAGTGAGGACCTCACTTCACTCAAACACGTAAATTTACACAGAATGCAGCTAATAAACCCCAAACAAAGACAATGAATTGGGAACAGCAGTGTTTGACTAAATATTTATTAAACTACAGCAAGCAAAATGGCTTTTGTGAACCCTACTGGGGGATGACTCACGAATCTGTGAATCTATTTATTTGAACAAGTTCATTGCTACAACAAACCATCCGAATACATTCAGGGAAATTAATCAGACTTTCTAATACCACAGAGCAAGAGAGTTTATTGACTGCTTTAATGTTTTATTATTATTCCAAGATCCATCACTACTTAATGGACATAGTAGCTCATTATTGAAGAACAAGAAACTAATATGTTTTTGCTTTCAGATTTAAGTTAGTTCATTAAAGTGATTCCCCAGTTTAGGATGTTTAACACCTACCCTTTTGCTTTCAGGCGTCATTTACAGGGTTTTTCATAGATAGAAGGTCTTTAGGGGTCTCACAGGCTCACAAGTCCCCCTTCAGCATTGGAACACACACACAAAATACACATCCTGCTTGCTGACCCCTATTTGTCAAAGCCATCAGTTTGAGACAGAACCGATTCTGTCATGAACGTTGGTGTATGGAAAGAATGCAGCTGTCATCAGTGATGTGAAGCCCAAAAATGAGAAGCAATCGAGCAGATGGGGTGATAATCCTGTTTGGTGTTGACAGGTCGCCGAAGGGGTTTCCCCGTCTCCCAAATCCAGTCTCTCTTCAGCTCCAGCCGCCCCCTGGGGGCAGTTACGCTGATCTGACAGTATTTATGTGACATTTAACCCCATGAGCACATCTGTTTGTATTACATATCTGTTTGGAAATGTTATCTAGCTGCACTAGTCTAAACAGGGATTTAACCTTGACGTCATTATGTATATTCGCTTTGCCAGATTCGCAACTCCTGCAACAGAATATACCGGTCTCTGTGTTGTCTAAATAATGGTCGTCTGCTTAGGTTCTCGTTCCTGGCAACATCGTCAATGCTTTCCTAGATCAGCTCATCCCGGATACTCCGTACTCTGTGAATGTGATGGCGGTATACGCTGACGGAGAAGGCCCGGGAATTGACGGGAAAGGAAAAACATGTGAGCTGAGTCTTAAAAATGTTGCTTTATACACATACAAATGCATTGATGGAAATATATTTTGATGCTATTAAAGTCAGTTAATCTGTTTGCTTAATGCATGTTATAGATCTTATTGTGAACTATTTGTGCATTTGTTTCTTTTTGTTTGAATGGTTCACTTTAAAAAAAAAAAACTTTTGCTGATAATTTACTCACCCCTCATGTCATCCAAGATGTCCATGTCTTTCTTTCTTCAGTCGAAAAGAAATTAAGGTTTTTGAAGAAAACATTCCAGGATTTTCTCCATATAATGGACCTCAATGGGGTCCAAACGTTTCAAAGTCCAAATGAGAGTTTCAGTGCAGCTTCAAAGGACTTTAAACGACACCAGACGATGAAGAAAGGTCTTATCTAGCGAAACGATCGGTCATGTCAAAAATACATTCAAAAGTTTTAATTTTATAAGCTCAAATGTTCGCCTTGCTCTGTTCTGTGATGCGCGTTCGTGACTCTCCTGTTCGAACTCGTTCGTCCAAATGAATGAATCTTTCTTTGAGTCATTTGATTCATTCAACGAACGAAATGAAGTAAATGACTCTTATTCATCGTCTGGTGTCGTTTAAAGCCCTTTGAAGCTGCACTGAAACTCTCATTTGGACCTTGAACCGTTTGGACCCCATTGAAGTCCATTATATGGAGAAAAATCCTGGAATGTTTTCATCAAAAACCTTAATTTCTTTTCGACTGAAGAAAGAAAGACATAGACATCTTGGATGACATGGGGGTGAGTAAATTATCAGCAAAAGTTTTTTTAAAAAGTGAACTACGTACTCCTTTAAGTAGAATAATTGACCCTCTCCTGCAAGCTTACTTTTATTTGCATCACTTTTGTGTGCCACGCCCACTTTTCAACAGCCAATCAACAACTGATGCATAGAACCATGTCTCTGCCCTTAAAAAAAGATTATTTTTCAATAATCCATTTCACTTGGATATGTCACAATACAGATGAAAAGATCTGTTCTCTACCGGAACACCCAAAGCAATCACTCAATACAAGTTTTGTAAATGTGGTCTATTCCAGTGCCACGAGCTGGACCCAGGAACATGAGGGTCTTCGAAACCACCACAAGCACGATCAGCATTGGCTGGGATCACGCCGAGGGTCCCGTGCAGCAATACAAGATCGCGTATGCCCCTTTGACTGGAGATCCCATCACAGAATTTGTGAGTTGAAGTCCAATGATTGCTACAAATTTATATATTTAGTTATTCACTCTGACAATACTTTTGATTTTGGACTCTTTCCATTCATTTCTATGACTTGAAGTGAACATACAATTTAAATTAACCCTATTTATTTCCCTGATATGTGCTTATTATTATACTGTGCATGATTCTTCAGTGCATCTTATTCTGTTTGATTTGTCAAATTATTCTTGGTTGTGGTGATTGAACCAAACGTCATACATCTCTACAGACTGTTGTTCCTGGCAACAGAAATAATGCGATCCTTCAAAATCTGCTTCCTGACACCCCATACAACATCACCGTTTCAGCAGTTTATCCCGAGGGACCTGGCGGATCCCTGAACGGAAATGGAAAAACACGTGAGTGCCCTCGCTAAACAAACACCGCTTAGATTAATAAGCTTTGGTTGCTTTTTCTGTGATCGCTATACAAAGTTTTCTAAAAAACTTGAAAGAAAAGTTGCAACATTTATTTTTAATGCATTTTTCAATAGCAGGACATTATTTCAGCAGATTTTTTTTAAGTAACTTGTACTTTGGGAAGATACAGTTTGTTGCAGTAGTATTATTTATGTACTATCATAGTTTTTATTAATATTTTGAATTAGCTTTTATTTTTATATTTTCTGTTTTAATTTTCCTTTCAGTTTCATTTTAAATCATTTTGTTATGTGCTTTGGTCATTTTTATTAGTTTTATTTAAATATCTATTTGGGTTTAATTTATTTTATTTTTATTTAGTTTATTTTTTTATTTATTTTTATGAGTTTATTTATTTATTTAGTTATTTATCTTTAAATCCAGTTACTACTTTTAGTGCTTAAATTTTTGTTTAGTCAAGTTTTTTAGTTATATTAGCTTTCCTTCAAAAATGTTTCAAAGGGATACTCCATTTCTTTTGGAAATAGGCTCATTTTACAACTCTGTCAGGGTTATACATTTGAGTTTTCGAATCCATTCAGCCGATTTTCTGATATTTAGAAAAATATCCAGACAGACAGTTTCTGGTCTGTCTGGATATAACCAGACAGTTTCTGGTCTCATTGACTTCCATAGTATATTTTTTTCCTACTATGGAAGTCAATGAGACCAGAAACTGTCTGGTTACTGATATTCTTCTAAATATCAGAAAATCGGCTGAATGGATTTGAAAATGGTAAAACTCAACTTTTTAACTCACTCTGGCCTATTTCCAAAAAGTGGAGTATCCCTTTAAACTAAAAATAATTTTAGTTACAGTTACAATTGGTTTTAATTATAACAACAACAACCCTGAGTAGTAGCAAGTACAAGTAGTACAATCTCAACCTCGCCATCTGCCATTTGAGGATATTCTTAAGGGTTTTAATGAGAATATGAGTGAGTAATTGCTGGTAGGGGCATGGTGGAGAGTTTAAAAAACTGTTGTTTGTGTTGGCATAAACTAACATTAAATCTGCCTGTTTGAATGGGCCTGAATCCAGAACATCCGTCAGCTAATAGTAACACAGCACAACTGTAACAGCACTGTGAACCCATGCGTTTCTTGTGTTAGGAGCATTTAAACACTATTACTGTGTATATTTAGTTGTAGTTTTTATCCGTGGATCTTACTTGCATCTTATGTTCAGTTGGCCTGCTGGAACCTCAGAACCTGCGAGTCTCAGACGAGTGGTACACGCGCTTCCGTGTGTCCTGGGATCCGGTTTCAGCTCCGGTCATGGGTTACAAACTAGTCTATCAACCAACAGGTACCAAATCATTTTTAAAAATGTTTTACTCAGTCATCATGAAATCATAATTGAGCCTGTTTAATGAAATGTTTTGTTGCCATTCTTCCTTTAGATAGAGACGAGTCTTTGGAGGTGTTTGTGGGTGATGTCACCAGCTATACCCTACACAACCTGCTTCCCGGCACAACGTACGACGTTCAGGTGTACGCCCAATATGATGGCGGTGTCAGCAAACCTCTCACGGGACAAGGGACAACATGTACGTTTTCAGAATTATTTGGGTTTTTTTTGGTTTGGTTTTATGCCACTGTTTTCAATGCCAGCCCAATTCCCAATTTTCCGTCTTGTCCTTTCAGTGTACCTCAATGTGACCAACCTTGAGACATACGACGTTGGCTATGATAGGTTCTGCATTAAATGGACGCCTCACCGTGCCGCCACATCTTACAGAATCAAGCTGAATCCACTGGACCGTGAGTCATGCTTAAATTGAACCCTCATTTAGCACTGATCTGTTCCAAAACCTAGCAAGCTGCCCACTTAGGCAATCTTTTTTAAGCATGTGGCCTCTCCATCAGGATGTTTTCATTCACTGTTTCATTATGCTCCATCATTCAAACGTTTGGGGTCAACAAGACGATTACTATAATTATTTTTACATGGATGATAATCATAAATAATATAATCATGTGACACTGAAGACTGGAGTAATGATGCTGAAAATTCAGCTTTAATCACAGGAATAAATTATATTTTACAATATATTAAAATGGAAAACAGTTGTTTTAAATTGTAATAATATTTAACAATATTTCTGTTTTTACTGTATTTTTGTCTAATATATGCAGCGTTGTGGGCATAAGAGTCTTGTTTCAAAGTAAATGTAAAAATCTTACAACCCCAAACTTTTTAATGATATAACTCTTTTTTTCTGTTGTGGAAACTACATCGAAGCACTCTGCTTTTTTAACTGTGACTTTACTCATCCAAATTGGTTGTTCGGGAAAAGCTTCGTCTGTTTTTTTTTATCTCTTGTGTTCACTTTTATTGTTAAGTGTGCATCTTATGGAAGCTTGTTTCCGCCACATAAAAAAGGTAATTGCGACTTTTTATCTCACAATTCTGACTTCATTTTTCAGAAATGTGAGATATAAAGTCAGAATTGCGTGATATAAAGTCAAAATTGCGAGATATAAAGTCAGAAATGCGAGATATAAAGTCAGAATTGCGTGATATAAAGTTAGAAATGCAAGATATAAAGTTAGAATTGCGTGATATAAAGTCAAAATTGCGTGATATAAAGTCAGAAATGTGAGATATAAAGTCAGAATTGGGATATATAAAGTCAGAATTGACTGATATAAAGTCAGAAATGTGAGATATAAAGTCAGAATTGCGTGATATAAAGTCAGAATTGTGTGATATAAAGTCAGAAATGCAAGATATAAAGTTAGAATTGCGTGATATAAAGTCAAAATTGCGTGATATAAAGCCAAAATTGCGTGATGTAAAGTCAGAAATGTGAGATATAAAGTCAGAATTGGGATATATAAAGTCAGAATTGACTGATATAAAGTCAGAAATGTGAGATATAAAGTCAGAATTGGGAGATATAAAGTCAGAATTGCATGATATAAAGTAGCAATTGCGAGACATAAAGTCAGAAATGCGAAATATACTGTTAAGTCAGAATTGCGTGATATAAAGTCAAAATTACAAGATATACAGTCAGAATTGCGAGATATAAAGCCAAAATTGCGTGATATAAATTCAGAAATGTGAGATATAAAGTCAGAATTGCTTGATAAAAAGTCAAATTTGCGAGATATAAAGTAGTCATTGCATGTTATAAAGTCAGAATTGCGAGTTATAAAGTCAGAATTGTGAGATATAAAGTCAGAATTGACTGATATAAAGTCGGAATTGCGAGATATAAAGTCAGAATTGCGAGATATACTGTAAAGTCAGAATTGCGAGATATAAAGTCAGAATTGCGAGGTATACTGTAAAGTCAGAATTGCGTGATATAAAGTCAGAATTGCGAGATATACTGTAAAGTCAGAATTGCGAGATATAAAGTCAGAATTGCGTGATATAAAGTAGAAATTTGCGTGCTGTAAAGTCAGAATTGTGAGATATAAACTATTCAGAGGGGGGAAAAAGTTAGTCTTTTTTCCCTCCTTAGAATTGGCCTGATAACTCGCAATTACAACTTTATTTCTCAGAATTGTGACTTTATATCTTGCAATTGCGACTTTATTTTTCACAGTTCTGACTTCATATCTCGCAATTGTGAGATTAAAAAGTCACAATTATTTTTAGATTTTGTTTTATTCAGTGGCGGAAACAAGCTTCCATAGTATCTCGACCATTAACTTTTACAGATTACAGCTCTAAAGGAGCTCATGGAAGATAATGTCAGCAAATACACTGTATTTTGCAACAGAAATACAAAAGTACCCAGAGTACCGTGGTGTTACCATGCTACCAAGACTGTACCATAGAATTTATTGGTTTTCTTTGAAACTACTTAGAATATAAATTCTGTTGGATACCTTCAGTGTACCATGGTACTATTGTTCAATCTGTTTGCAGCGGCAGCTAAAGGTCAGCAGGAGATCACCATCACTGCGGGTCAGAGTCAGTACTGTTTCGAAGGTTTGAGTCCCGAGTCTCTCTACAGCGCCACAGTCTTTGTCCAGACACCCAATCTAGAGGGACCCGGAGTCAGTGCCAAAGAACGCACCCGTGAGTTCAGCCTTTATCCAGAAATAAGCACAATTCATCCTCTCGCTGAATTTAAACAATTGTCTTACAATGTCTTCTGACTTTTTTTTGGTTCGTCTAGTTGTTAAACCAACACCGGTGCCAACAAAACCACCCACTCCTCCACCACCGCCCACTATTCCACCCGGCTGGGCGGGTAAGTGTCTTCAGCCATAACTCATACTCACTGAAACTTATCATAGATAACTCAAATCATGTTTTTTCATGGCAGCAGATTTTCAATTGACAAGCAGCACTCACGTTTTCTTCAAAATCTTGTTAGTTAAATAGCTTGCAGGATGTGTTTTGAACTGTTTATGGATTCATGCATTGCAAACATGCTCTAGCTCTGCTTCTTTGAAATGAGTTTGGGTCAAATTAGTTTCAGTTTTAAAACCTTGGAGAAAATCCTTCTGCTAATAAAATACGGATCCTTTCTTTTTATCTTCAATTCATAAAAAAAAAAATTGGATCCCTAAATTCATGCTGGATCATGCTCAAAACCTTTTTATTCATCATGCGAGAAGTCTGCAAGCGGCCAGATGCTTCATCACACACTGTTTTCTGTTCCAGAGGAGTCAGCTGGCTTTAAGTATGGAGAGACATAATCCACCGAGGATTATACATTTAAGAGAGACATTTTCCAAAAAGGCATTTCGTCTGATTGAAAATGACACCATTAATTACATAAACTAACAACGAACAATACTTCTACAGAATTTTTTAATCTTAGATAATCTCAATTTTGACATTTGCTACAACATTTCTAAAATCAAAATGAATGCATTGTAAACTAATATGAACCATTGTAATTTTATTAAAGGGGCTATTTTGTGCCCTTTTGTAAGTCTTGATTTTGTTTTTGGGCTCTACTAGAATAGGTTTTCATGCTTGATGAAAATAAAAACATTATTTTTTCCCATGTTTAACATTGTTGCAGCTCCTCTCATCCCAGTCTGTCAGTATCGCTCTGTTTAGTAACTATGTTTCCATCGACACGTTTTTATCCGAATTAAGTGATATCGAATGAAAAATGCCTTATGGAAACAGTAAAATGCGATGAAATTTCATGAAAATCGACTCAAATTAAATACCTTCGGTCTCATCGGATTTTTATCTTGATCGATATACGGCTAATCAGCTGGCACATAAGCATTATTAGGCTTCAACTTGTGAAATATTGATCATTTGTTGGTAGATGGCACGATCCGTTTTGTCGAACAAAACTTTGTTCACAAAAGTTTGCTTGAATGTTGTTCAATTCAGTGCAAAAATGAATGGAAACACCTTAAAATGTCTCAACTCAATTCGATATACCAATTTGATCGCAAAACAGCATGTGACGTCATTACATACAGGTTTTTATTCGCTTTAAAGCCGTTGGATGGAAACACACTTTCACCAGCTTTTATCCGCAAGAGTTTTTTAACCGAACTTCAGATAATTCGATTGACAAGTGGATGGAAACATGGCTTATGAAGCTCCTCCTTCTGAAAAGCACACTGTGCTCTGATTCGTCGGCTGGATCGGTGTGTTGTGATTGGTCAAGCGCTTCGAGTGTGTTTGGGAAATGTCCCACTCTTACCATAACCACCAGTTTAACACACCACTAACTAACTCAACAACGCCCCGCCCCTTTATACTGCGTCTGAATTATTTAAATGAGGAGTTTCTAGAAGAAAATTAGATAACGAGGGGTTTGGTGAGACCTGTTCTTGCGTTCTCCAGTTCATAGAGCTGTTTTTGTGTTCTCAGTATGCAAAGGAGCAAAAGCAGACGTAGTGTTCCTCATCGACGGCTCCTGGAGTATCGGAGATGAGAGTTTCAGCAAAGTGATCCAGTTTGTCTCCAGCGTCGTCGGTGCCTTTGATGTTATCGGCCCATCAGGAATGCAGGTAAAGCCTAAATAGCAACACCCTAGCAACCAAATAGCAACACCCTGGTAATCACCTATAACATGTTGCTACTTGTTTGAGACTTTGGGACGTGTAAATATTGTGTTGGACCAATCATCTTTCTCTCAAATAGGTTGCATCACTGAATCATTGTTACCGTGTTTAATTCTATCTCAATATTTTTGTGCTGAAAGGTTTCATTCGTGCAGTACAGTGACGATGCAAAGACTGAGTTCCGGCTCAATGCGTATAACGATAAAGGCACCGCGCTCTCTGCTCTGAAACTCATCCGTTACAGGGGAGGAAACACAAAAACAGGTATCCCTCCAACACCTCAACATTCACCGCTGCTCTTAAAACTTTCATATCTCATATCTCACCCTAAAGGTTTATTTCGTTTTTATTTTTTTAATTATAGCCAGCATAAATTAAATTCAGTACAACAAAGATGACCATGATGGATGCTTACAGTTTTGTAATGCTAAATGTTATCCTAAAAGAGGCCTGATTTTTCCTTGTGCAAAAATAATTAAAGGAGTAGTTCACTTTTAAGAAAACTTGCTGATAATTTACTCACCCCCATGTCATCCAAGATGTCCATGTCTTTCTTTCTTCGGTCGAAAAGAAATTAAGGTTTTTGATGAAAACATTCCAGGATTTTTCTCCATATAATGGACTTCAATGGGGTCCAAACGGTTCAAGGTCCAAATGAGAGTTTCAGTACAAACTGCAAACTGTTCAAAGAGCTTTAAACAATTTAAGACGATGAATAAGGGTCTTATCTAGTGAAACGATCGCTCATTTATTAAATAAATAACAAAGTTTAAGTTTTATAAGCTCAAATGCTCACCTTGCTCTGTTCTGTGACGCACGTTTGTGACTCTCCTGTTCGAATTCGTTCATCAAACTGAACAAATCTTTTTCCGAGTCATTTGGTTCATTCAACAAACGAATTGACTCGGAAAAGATGATCGAGTTCGATGAATGTTTGGACCCCATTGAAGTCCATTATATGGAGAAAAATGCTGGAATGTTTTCATCAAAAACCTTAATTTGTTTTCGACTGAAGAAAGAAAGACATGGATATCTTGGATGACATGGGGGTGAGTAAATTATCAGAAAAAGTTTTTTTTGTTTTTTTTTTTTAAGTGAAATACTCATATATATATATATATATATATTGTATGTGTCTATATATTTTTTATTATATATAAATTATTTGTATCATTTTGTGGTGTTGTATGACCCAAACATTTCTTGACAGATAAATAAAAAAGATGATGTTGAATATATTTTGGCCAAGCTTAATGTGAAGAATTAGCAGTATAGACAGATGTTAAACGTACGTTGGATGAGTTTTGTTGATGTTGTTTCCTCACCTTTGACACTCACAGGTGTGGCTCTGAAGCATGTGAATGAGAAGGTCTTCACCCTAGACAATGGAATGAGGAGAAACGTACCGAAGGTGGTGGTGGCCGTAACAGATGGACGTTCTCAGGATGAAGTGCAGAAAAATGCTGCCAAGCTCCAGCACGCTGGTAGGACACGCTGCCATAAGCATGTGCTCATTATTACCATATGACCACCCATATTCACACATCAACACCTATTCAGAATCAAAAACTGATGAATAACAGTGTGAACTACACCAGTATGCAGAGCTTTGACGATCATTGAAGGTGTAGTAGGAAACCACAACCTAATTATGTCTGTTTTGATGCACTAACACTTTAGGTATTGATTATAAGATGAATATGCTAATGTAGGTTGTGCCGTATCAGGTTACAGTGTGTTCGTTGTTGGCGTGGCTGATGTGGACTTCGTCGAGCTGCAGAACATTGCCAGCAAACCAAGCGAGCGGCACGTCTTCGTGGTGGACGACTTTGATGCCTTCTCCACCATTCAGGACAACCTGGTCACGTTCATCTGCGAGACTGCAACATCCTGTGAGTTGATGTCACAAATTATAATTTTAAGAGATAATTTTATTGCTGATCTGTTGGAAAATAACACATTTTATGTTTTGCTTCCACAGCCTGTCCATTGATCTATGTTAATGGATTCACATCACCAGGTAGGCGTGTGTCTTATACTGTACATTACTGTTCAAAAGTTTGGAATCGGCATGATTTTTTTGACTCCACTTTTTTGGGAAATAGGCTCATTTTACATTTTAAAGTTGAGTTTTACCTTTTTCGAATCAATTGAGACAATTTTCTGATATTTAGAAGAATATCAGTAACCAGACAGTTTCTGGTCTCATTGACTTCCATACAAAAGGTAAAACTCTAACTCTGGGGGAGTTGTAAAATGAGCCTATTTACAAAAAAAGTGGAGCATCCCTTTAATAATTCTGCATTTATTCGATCAAAAATATAGTAAAACTTATTACAGTTTTTTTTATATTTTAAAATGTTATTTATAACCTACTTTCCAGGCATTACTCCTGTCTTTAGTGTCACATGATCCTTCAGAAATAATTCTAAATGACTATTTTTATGCTTAAGAAATATTTCTTATTTTTAAAACTGTTATGCTGATTGATATTTATGTTGAAACCATATTATCATTATTTTTATTAATTAAATTAATAACAAATTATTTTATTTTAAAATTTAAAATTAATTAAAAAAAATTAAAAATGAGAAGCATTTGAAATAGAATTTTTGTAAATTTCTAAATGTCTTTTACGATCAATTTAAAGGAGCTATATGCAAGAAATTTATTTCAATTAATCATAAATTTTCCCTGATATGTCACGAGACATTAAGAAATCATGTTCATTGACTGACGGCCAGGATATTGTCATTTAAAAAGATGCACCGCTCTACAGTAATTTGAAAGTGATTGCAGTACCAGTTTTGGCCACAATCTTGCATACGGCTCCTTTAATGTTTAGTTTAATCTGTTTTAAAAAAGAAAACCATCATTACCCCAAACTTTTGAATTGACATGTGTTTATGTACGTAGACAACTAACATGAATTGTGTGATTTCACAGGATTCAGAATGCTGGAAGCTTTCAATCTGACTGAGAAGATGTACGCTAACACCAAGGGTGTGTCTATGGAGCCTGGTTCCTTCAACAGCTACACTGCCTACAGGCTCCACAAGAACGCTTTCCTAAACCAGCCCTCATCGTGAGCACAATCCTCTTTGCATTTGATTTGAATGCCCATTTTGTGACCAATTCTGTTGCATGGTGAATTTAAAGGAATCGATTTCTTATATGGAACACAAAAGGAGAAGTTTAGCTCTTTCCATACAGTGAAAGCAGACAGTAACCAGGCACTATCACAAATACTGATCTGTTATAAGACATGCAAGACGTTGACGTCAAACCTGGTGTGATGCGTCTTGACGCGTCATATTTGAATGTTCAGAAATCAGACCAAAGAGCAACAACTGAATGGCTTTTAGAAGAAATTTACTGTAAAATACAAGTCATATGGACCACTTTTCTAAAAAAAAAATAAAATGGTACTTTTTGTGGCTTGAATAAAAAATGATATTTTTTGAGCAGCAAATCAGCATATTAGAATGATTTCTCAAGGATCTTGTGACATGATGCTGAAAATTCAGCTTCGATCACAGGAATAAATGACATTTTAACATGTATTTAAATAGAAAACACTTATTTTTGATCAAATAAATGCAGAATTGGTGAGCAAAAGTAATTTTTTCAAAAACATCCCACAAAAAAATCACAGACCCCAAATTTTTGAATTTTTTTATTTATTTATTTATTTATTTTTTGGAGGAGTAGGAAGGGGAGATATTGCTCCATTTCTTCAGATAACTGCAGTTATGCTAAATGTAATGTCATGTTTTTTTACTGATTACAGTAATGATGGTTATTTTAAATCAGTTGTCCGTACGATGACACTCTGGCAGTGTGCTTGTGTGCAGACATGTCTGTGAAAGTAATTTGGTATTAGAGAGTGTCATTAGAGGCCTGTAAGGCTTTTGGTGAGAGCTTTCTTTGGCTTTTGTTAACATGCTGCTGCTTGCCCAGGTAGAGCCCACTATCCAAAAGCATTCAAAGCCACGGTTCTCCCACACACTTCCGTGATTATTTTACCATAGAAAAAAGTACTGATAAAACACTGGAACAAATAAATCTAGTCTGGCCTGCCAGCGCTGATGTCTGCAGAAAGAGCAGATACTCCTCCTCGCTCTGACTAATTTAGTCTTTTTTGTTTTGTTTTTTACAGATATATTCATCCTGATGGCCTTCCTTCTACATACACCATCATTTTGATGTTCCGACTGTTGCCGGACTCACCGAACGAGGCCTTCGATATCTGGCAGGTGTCAGACAAGAATTACAAACCTGAGACCGGCGTCACCATCGACCGTAAATGCTGTTTCCCTCCTTGTGTTGTTTTTGGTTTTAAAAAAATATTTATTTTTAACAACAGATATGTCCAGAACTAATTTATTAGGTTTTTTTTATCTGCAAAAAAACATCTAATATTACTTCTACAACAACTCTAAATTCTCACACACAAGTTTGCTGGAAAAACAGAACGTACAGTGATTTGTTTATAAACTTTAATCAATTCCAATGGATGCTTCCAAGACAGTCATAAATCATTTGCAATAAAATAAAATTTAAAAAACATCTCTGTCAGCCAGCTAGATAACTCTATCTTGGTTGCAAGTTTAAATCGCCAGAGTTCATATTAACAAAGTTGATTGCCTCAGAGAAAACCACATGTTTAAGATTACAGAGCAAACAAACTCCCCATCCTGTACACTTTCATTTCTCTAGACCTTTTATTTCTACTGGGGAGAAACATCCGAGAAACAAAGTTTATACTTAAATAACATATCTGAGATCCCCCCTTTCTTTCTGTCCCAGTGATCTGATTAGGCCTGGACCACAACATCTCATTTAGACCGATCATATATTTACTGTAGAGGATGTTTGCTTGTTCTAGTTTGTGGGAATTTTAACTCTTTGTCTCTATTTTTGTATTTTTATCTGCTCAGCATCCGCCCAAACTGTGTCATTTTACAATAAGGATACAACAGGAGAGATCCAACGAGCCACGTTTAAAAATGATCAAATCAAGAAGATCTTCCATGGAAGCTTTCACAAGGTAAATCGCTTGTTTATTACTGTGCTTTATTGATAATAAAAATGGGTGGAGATGTATATGCCCGCATTCTCCACCATAAAAGACTCGTTAGAGTTATGTTAAAAGACTATGTTGGAGTTATGTTATGACTCTTATGTTATCCAAGATATGTGAGGTCTTCAGCATACAGACTTAAAACAAATGTCCATTATGTCTGAATGCAGGAAAACATGCACAGATGTTCACGTATATAGATCATGGAGACAATGGTCTACAACTGTAGAATAGAAATCTAGGACAGAGAGGTCCGCAAACTCATTCACTGAGAGTTTTGGACTGTGCATCAAGGCTTTTGGTGAGAATTTCACCAAAAGGAACACAAAATGCTTATGTTGAAATTATAATTTGATGTGGCAAGCTGCAAAAAAGACAGAAATCACCTTACAAAAGTGTTTCTCTGGCAGACAAACAGGAAAATGTTGAATCACAGCTCAAAAATAGTTATATAAGGGTGCCAGCAGATGCCAAGCGTGGAGCAGGTGACTTACTTTGAGTTGATTTATATGTTCATCCTTATCTTCTGTCAGTATCTCTGTCTGGCCTTGATCCTGATGGAGCGTCATATTCACTGTCAAATTTGACCACAGGGGAAATTCTTGTGGATTGAACGCGAGGTGTGGTGGCTTGTTTGTTGTGGTTTTGGCCTGTGTGAACATCAGTCTATACCCTCAGGAAACACATCACCAGTCACTTTAAAGTACAACCGGATGGTGTGACAGTTTATAATGGGATATTGTGGAGACTGTGTATTTGTGTGGCTAGCAGTGGACAGGACTGCTTTACAATATTTGCATGTGAGAATGACATGAAGCAATGACATGAGGATGTGTCCCAAATAAGTCGAGATACTTTAGTACTTTAGTACACTTTCAGAAAAAAAGGTACAAAAGCTCTCACTGGGGCTGTACCTTTTTAAAAAGTACACTTTTGTACCCAAAGGCTGCATATTGGTACCTTAGTGGTACATATTAGCACCTAAAAAGTACATATTACCTCCTAAAATTGACATATTAGTACCTAAAATGTACACGTTAGCACCTAAAATGCACATATTAGCTCGTGAAATTGACATATTAGCTCGTGAAATTGACATATTAGCACATAAAATGTACATTTAAGCACCTAAAATGTACATATTACACCTAACATGGACATATTAGCTCATGAAATTGACATATTAGCACATAAAATGTACATATTAACACTTAAAATGTACATATTACCAGCTAAAATGGACATATTAGCTCATGAAATTGAAATATCAGCTCCTGAAATGTACATATTAGCACCTAAAATGGACATATTAACATGTAAATGTACATATTAGCTCCTGAAATTGACATATTAGCACTTAAAATGGACATATTAACACGTAAATGTACATATTAACACCTAAAATGTTTTTATTAACTTATAAAATGGACAAAAGTTTACCTTTTGAAAAGGTACAGCCCCAACGACAGCTTTTGTACTTTTTTCTGAGAGTGTATGCCAAGCAATATTGAAATCAGTTGAGGGTCACAGGTTGTTTATATCAGCTCTTTTTATGTTATTTAGTTTTACTGTTGTAAGTCTTTGGTGTTATACAATGCAAATTTGTTGACTGATGTCAGACTGCATTTGTTATGAAAAGATCGTTTGGTTTGAGTCCATCAAGGTCTAAATCCTAAAGAGATGAAGTATTTTTCACTTGTAAAGTGTTTAATTTACTGGATTGGCCAAAAATAGGCATCACTGCACAATTATTTAATATATAAACCATTTTTCCATAAAGCTTTTTTTTTGCACAGGCCTGTTGAGTGTGTTGGAGTGGCAATGGAGTGGCATAAGCTTTCATCTTTGTGCTTGACGAAACTGTTCACGCTTCAGATCTCTCCTGTTTGGAAGGAAAAAACGCCTTAATTTCAGAAATGAAATGTGTTTTTTTAAGAGTTGCTTGGTTCTGGCACATCATTTACTCATGCAGATGGCTTTTGGATCTAGATAAACAAACATGATTTAGATTGTCTAGCTTCAGCGAAGTATTCATCAGCTCTACAAAGCTTTCTGGGGTCCAAGTAATGTGATTTTTTGTTGCTCATAAAGTAATAGTTCACCCTAAAATGAAATTCTGTCATCATTTACTCAAACCTGTGTGACTTTCTTTCTTCCGTGGCCTTTTTTGGACCTCAACAGCCACTAGTCACTGTGTGGTTTTGTTGCAGTGAACATTATTCAAAATGTCCTTTTGTGTTTCAGTGAAAAAAGTCATTTGGCGATGATGACAGAACCTTCATTTCTGAAAAACTTTTAGCACTAAACTCTAAATGACCATGAGCGTGCAGAAAGCTCTCAAGTAGTCAAGAGAAAGCGAGTATGGCCAGCAGAGACGTATCAGGGTTTCTTCAGATATCCTCTGTGGATTTGGCTGACAGCTCTGTTTTGAAGAATCTGTCCAAACGTGTGGCAGGTTCAGTCGAAATGGAGAAGTCGTTCGTTTAAAACACTCTGCTTCTCTCTGCACGGTCACAGGTGGCCATTAAAGAGGGCGTTTGAGGACGGCTGCAAGTGATCCAATCAAAATGAGCAGAATCAAATTATTTTCATCAGTTCTAACAATATTTCAGTACAGCGGATTATAAACAGCAGGGATTGAGCCAAGTATTGGGTTTGGAAGGCCATCCTACATTTATTGTTTTGCAGTATGCATGCTGTGCTCAGTATGGGCATTTCCTGGATATCCTTAGAAATATGTCATAATCAAGTCAAGTCAAGTCAGATATATTTATATAGCGCTTTTCATAATACAGATTGTATCAAAGCTGCTTTACAGTATCAATCAAGACAACAGTGTTTGTTTATTCATGAAAAAAAAGACAATCAAGTTTGGTAGAGCTGATCAATGGTATGATGTGTCATTTAATTTGAATATCCCCAAAAAGATAAGAGAAAAAAAAGTATAATCAATTATAAGGTTAATTTTCTTTCTGCTTTCTGACTGGACAGAATTGTGAGATTAATTGTGGTTACTTTATTCTATTGACAGCATTAGTTTTAAAAAAATCAGGAATAATATCTGCATATAGTTTTGTGAAAAAATAATAAATATAATAAATATAAAAAATAAATATAATAAATAAAATAAATAAATATAATAAATAAAATAAATACTTATTTTAACCAATCTAATAAAAGATCATTTAATTTCAGAAACAATTATTGAGATTAATTGTGATTACTTTATTACATTGACATCATTAGTTTTTAAAAAAATCAGGAATAATATCTGCATATAGTTTTGTGAAAAAATAATAAATAAATATAATAAATATAAAAAATAAATATAATAAATAAAATAAATAAATATAATAAATAAAATAAATACTTATTTTAACCAATCTAATAAAAGATCATTTAATTTCAGAAACAATTATTGTGAGATTGATTGTGATTACTTTATTACATTGACAGCAAAAAACAAGAAAAAAAATAATTGTATAAAAGTTAATACTTTTAAGATAATTGTTAAAAATAATATTTCAACAAATGTAATAAAATAATAGTGCACAATCATTTAATTTCAGAAACAATTATGTCTTTATAATTAATATAACACTACATATTTTTCTTTCATATTATTTTTCTTAATAAAGAGATACCATTATATTTTCGGTGGACGTTGACTTTAAAAAGTTTAAAAACCCTAAAATATTATGCAATACGCAAATAAATGTTATTTTTGCATAATGTGTTCTAGTTTCACTCACAATCTTTTATATATAACTTTTATATAACTTTTAATATAACTTTTAAATTAGTTATATTACTATGCTTTATACTGTGCATTATGCAGAAAGCTGTCTGATACAGTATAATTCCGTATTGAAAATAATAATAGAGAACAGAAGAACCCGGAGACCTCCAGGCTAAACAGTAAATAATCATGTCACATGTGCCACAGGAACAGCTCTAGATAATACGTACCACATTTGACTAGACGTTTACGTCATGCTTGTATTGATATTGACTAGGGTCTGATAGGCAGTTGGTGAAGAGACCCTCACAGAAAAATGGTGGTCTGGCTCCATAACAATCACTTCATCGTTCTAATGAATATCATGTCTCTTTCGCTTTGTTCAGCCAAATAGCGAAACAAACTTCAGTGTGCTGTATCTCAGGCCTGCAGCATGTTTACTAATGCTGACCAACCCTATGTGGTCAGATCAGAATCTCCTCAATCTGCTAACCGCAAATTTCCAATCCATTCCCGATCCATCGCATACGTTCTGAACTTTTCCATTAGCTTGCGTTGGAGAAATGTGATTGCTCTGCAGCGTTCGGCTGGTGTTTTAAGACTTGGCAGCATGACGGTCCGTGGCATATGGAGGAACAACTTCATCATGCGCAGTGGTGAACTGGGAATATCCGTGTACATTGATTATGTGGATCAGAGAGCTGAAAAAACTCTAAGGAGGCAATTGACTAAGAAATATAGCGCCAAGCAGCCATTACAAGGCCAAACACACCACATGCAGGCTGAACAACACAATTACCATGACAGACGAATCAAACGAGTCCAGAACCATGATTCCAGAGTAGTTCAAAGGTTATTGAGTACGTCTAACCCTTTTGTGCAACCTGTTTAGTGCCCTCATTGCCAAATTTGGGGAAGATCAAGAGTAGTAAAAGTACATTACCATTCAAAGTTTCTTAATGAGGCTCATTTGCATAGATTGGGGGATGAAAAGTAGGATTATTACTTATAAATGCCAGTTTATGTACAGTATGTCTCTGTAGTGAAGAGGTGCAACTATTTAGAAAGATCCAGAAAGATCAGATGGGAAATCTGCTGGATGATTTGACAGTCCCACTGTTGATGTATTTCAGCTTTATTATGTGATGATGTATTTGTTTGCACTCTTTTTTGCCTGCTGTTAACTATGGAAGCTTGTTTCCGCCATAGAAGGAAAAATATAATAGGTAATTACGACTTTTTATCTCACAATTCTGAATTTTTTCTCACAATTGCAAGTTTACTTCTCGCAATTCTGAAAGTCAGAATTGCGAGATATAAAGTCAGAATTGCGTGATATAAAGTCGCAATTGCGAGATATAAAGTCAGAATTGTGAGTTATAAAGTCAGAATTGCGTGATATAAAGTCGCAATTGCGAGATATAAAGTCAGAATTGTGAGTTATAAAGTCAGAATTGTGAGTTATAAAGTCAGAATTGCGAGATATAAAGTCAGAATTGTGAGATTTAAACTATTCTGAGGGGGAAAAAGTTTGTTTTTCCCCCCCTTAGAATTGGCCTGATAACTCGCAATTGCGGCTATATCTCACAATTCTGAGAAAAGATGTCAGAATTTCGACATATAAACTCGCAATTATGTGTTATAAAGTCAGAATTGCGAGATGTAAACTCGCAATTGTGAGAAAAAAAAGTCAGAATTGTGAGATTAAAAGTCGCACTTCTGTCCTTTTTTCTCAGAATTGCAACTTTATATCTCGCAATTCTGACTTTTTAACTCACAATTCTGAATTTTTAACTCGCAATTCTGACTTTATATCTCGCAATTCTGACTTTATATCACACAATTCTTACTTTATATCTCGCAATTCTGACTTTATATCTCGCAATTCTGACTTTATAACTCGCAATTGCGACTTTAATATCACGCAATTCTGACTATTTATCTCGCAATTCTGAGAAATGAAGTCATAATTGCGAGATGTAAACTCGCAATTGTGAGAAAAAAGTCAGAATTGTGAGATTAAAAGTCGCACTTCTGTCTTTTTTTCTCAGAATTGCGACTTTATATCACACAATTCTGACTTTTTATCTCACAATTCTGACTTTATAACTCGCAATTGCGACTTTATATCACACAATTCTGACTTCCGCAATTCTGAGAAATAAAGTCATAGTTGCGAGATATAAACTCGCAATTGTGAGAAAAAAAGTCATAATTGCGAGATAAAAATTCACAATTATTTATTTTATTTTTATATTCAGTGACGGAAGAAAGCTTTCATAGTTAATCTTTCCCAAATTTCTCTGTAAAAGTATTTTACAATGGACTCGCTGTTATCATCGCCTTGAACGTGTCAGGATGAATTTGGTGGTGAAAGAACTTGCTGGTTTTTATATGTGCCTCTGGCCAGAACACTCCCTTTGAATGGAGAGACTCCCAGAAATCCCTAATTAAGGCCTGAAGCTCTTGGAGTTAAGAACAACAATAGAAAACTGCCAACTGAGACTTATTTAATGATGCGCACTGCTGAAGATGAACGTTAGGACTGACCTTTCAGTCAGTTACAAGCTTGAACATCCAACAATCTTCTTTTATTCCAGCTCCACATCCTGGTGTCTCCCAAGAGCGTCAAGCTGAACGTGGACTGCCAGGAAGTGGCTGAGAAGGAGATTAAACCAGTAGGAAACACATCGACCGATGGATTTCAAGTGCTCGGCAAAATGTCCAAATCTCTCGGATCTAAAGGGGAATCAGCAACAGTGAGTGGCACCTCATGTACAAACCCCCTCACACACACACAACTTCTTGTTATCACGCATTGACTGAGAGCTCAGCACTCTCTCTTTTAATAGGGCGCCTGAGCCCCATATTTGAAAATGCAAACTTTTATCAAAGACACATGCAACATCCGTTTTCTCTCTGGTTGGGCAGTTCCAGCTCCAGATGTTTGACATTGTGTGCAGTCTCGGCTGGACCAGCAGGGACAGATGTTGTGACCTTCCTTCAATGGTAAGTGAAGACTTTAAGAAAGCCTCCAGAGATCAGGGGCCAGTTGCACCAGCTGTGCGCAAGTTACAACTTGGCCTTGATTTGACCTAAACGGGCACTAAGTTAACTTACACAAGACTAAATATTAACATAACTCTACGTATAATTTAAATATGGAAGCCTCCGACCAGATGAAATGGTTGGAATAAAATAGTAGATTTACTGAATTGCACCCATAAACAGATTTCAATCCTTTAGCGTAGACCAGAGGGTTTTAACCCTTTTCCAGTCCTAATCAAACACACCTGAACCAGCTAATCAAGCTCTTCCGGACCGCGAACATGAAGCTGGTTGGACATAAACTTTGCAGGGCAGTGGGTCTCCAGGAGCAGGGTTGAAGACCTCAGCTTTTGACGTAGGGCTGGACGATTAATCGCACGATGTTGTTATGCGCATCTAATCAATAAAGCCGGCTCCTTGATTAGTAGTAAATCACCTTCACCTGCTTTCAGATGGAGCGGCATTTACTACAACGAGCCGTAGATCACTGACAAGCTGAGCCAAATCGCATTAAATATCGTTGGCGATTTGTCCTCGATTTTAACACGATTTGGCTCAGCTTGTCAGTGATCTACGGCTCGTTGTAGTAAATGCCGCTCCATCTGAAAGCAGGTGAAGGTGATTTACTACTAATCAAGGAGCCGGCTTTATTGATTAGATGCGCATAACAACATCGTGCGATTAATCGTGCAGCCCTATTTTGACGTAAAAGATTATCTTGACATTTACACTCGTTTACATTAAGAGGGAGAATAGTGTGTGAATCAATTGTGATGCAATCTGTGAAGACCCACCACATGGTGAAATTTGACTCATTACAGGTTTTGAGACCGTATTAAAGCTGGGTTCAAGCCCTTTCCAAATCTGTTTTTATTTCTTTTATCGTAAAGTAGGGATGCAAGATATATCGGCTACCATATCGGTCTCGGCCGATATCGGTTAAGTTTAATGTCATTGATATCGGTCAGATAAGAAAATTTCTTAAAGCCGATAAATAACATATAATGTCCCTCAGCTGAGACGCTTCAGAAGTGCACTGATCAACATGATGGTTTTGAATAGCTTGAAATGTGATTGGAATCACTTCAAAAAAGGAAAAATACAGTTCCCTGCAACAGTTAAGTCTGTCATATCGGTTACATAAAATTATAATAAGAACATTATTATTGCTTGGGACATGGATTTTAATGGTGAAACTTTTGTTTTTGTAATTAGGCTCTCAAAAATGACATGAAAATATGGATTTTGATTTATCAGCCAATATATCGGTTATCGGCTTTCAAATGTAAAGAATTATCGGTTATCGGTTTCGGCCAAAGTTTTCATATGGGTGCATCCCTAAACAAAAGTTGTGGTTATCTGAAGTCGGCTGATCACTATGATTTTCAGAAACGAAACTTTGAGAAAAACAGGTTTAATTAATGGTCACATCCTGCTAGCGGGACGACTGGCACTCTTTATTTATTGCCTTTTTTTCATATCACATATTTTAGTAATCATCATGGATTCAGGATCGTTCGAAAGCTTACAAACTCAAAATTCATCCTGTGAAAACTGGAAAACACAGTCTTTTTAGCTGGACATTATAAATCGCTATTTTCCACTAAACTAGTGAATTTTCCTAAGATATATTCAGAGATGATAAACAAGATGTTATAGAATATTCATTTAATAAAAACCCAATTTTGACAAAAAAAATTAACATTAAATTTTTATTTAGACCTAACTAAAAACGTCCAGCGTGACATCCGACGGGTTTTCCCAGATCGCATCACAATTGCTTTGTTAGTGGCTCTTCAAAATGAACCCGACCTAAACTCGACCCTTTGTGTGCATGTTGATAAAATCAATCATAATAAATCATTTCTTTTTTATCATTATCTATTTATTGTTCCTTCTTAATTGCAAACACAGTTTCTAAATGTTATTTACAAATCGTATTTCAATGGAAAAGTTTTGACTGTTACTTATGTGAGGCAAGAATCAAGCATTTCAACACACCTTGTGCTCACATACAATATTTGAAGGCTGCTATTGGATTACTGAGGGTAAATGGCATATTATGCGACTACGCATTACTTTATGGAAAGCTTGCGACCTACCATCTACAGTATGTTCTGCCTTAAGAATAAATGGTTTAAGGTACAGAATTAGTTACAAACTAGATGAAAAAAAATGGCTTTGAACTTTTTCACTCAGAAATTGCTAGCAAATTTTACAAATAACTAAAAAGAAATAGCAAGTGGACACATTGAATTAAGCTTGATATTTTGAAAGACTGAAATAGTTCTTTCTTTAAACATACTCCAATAACCTTTGACTTATCTACAACTTTACAATGTTGATACTAAGCCTCAAGTGTGGACTTTTTACGTTCAAATTGAAGTAAAAAACGTATGAATGGCTGGTGCAACCTTACCTAGGGTTACACAAAGTTGAAAAGCCTTTAGGTTAAATTTCAGCTTCGAATGACCCATGAACCACACTGTTTGTGTCCCACACCATGCCTTTGATCAGTGTGGCCTCACGCAAGGCACTTAACCTCAGACTGCTCCAGTGGACGTGCCTTAAAGTCACGTTAAATTAAAAGCAAATGACTAAGTTAATCGGCTGTCACGCACATCCCCTACATCTTTTTTAGCTTCATCTGCCCACGCAGGTCTGTCGTAATATTCCATCAGTTTCTGATGCAAATATGTTCTCAGCTAAACCGCTCGCTATATTGTTAGATCATGTCCTTGCTTTGATCTGATGTTGTGCACTCTTCCATGATATTTGATTTGTCAACAGCAAAAGTGTTGTTTGACTACCATTCATTTGTGGTTTTTAGTTTGAAACTGTGGAAAATTCTTCAACTTAAGTGCCTTTTGGTAAAGGGTTGCGAATGTGAGTCTGTAATGCAAACCATGAGACCAGCTGTGTCCAAACCTTTTATTATATTTGGAGTCTTCCATAAGTACATTATTAAATACTTTGAATGGGTATTTCTGACAGTCAAAACACAAGAGGTTTTAATTAGGCTTGTTGTAGTTGTGTGGCCTGGGTATCAATATATGCAAAGACAAAGACATTGATTTATGTGGAGAAATTTTGTTTTCCAGACCTTCTCCATCCTAGATCAACATGTTATGGATTTTTAGCAGACGTTTATCTTTGCAGTACATTTACGTATACATATTATATCTGTCTGTTGATTTACAGTAAGTGTCTTTAAAGGGATACTCCACTTTTCTTTTTTGGAAATAGGCTCATTTTACCACTCCCCCAGAGTTAAACAGTTGAGTTTCACCGTTTTCGAATCCATTCAGACGATTTTCTGATATTTAGAAGAATATCACTAACCAGACAGTTTCTGGTCTCATTGACTTCAGTATATTTTTTTCCTACTATGGAAGTCAATGAGACCAGAAACTGTCTGGTTACTGACATTCTTCTAAATATCAGAAAATCGGCTGAATGGATTCGAAAACGGTAAAACTCGACTGTTTAACTCTGGGGGAGTTGTAAAATGAGCCTATTTCCAACAAAAGTGGAGTATCCCTTTAAAGCTTCAATGACCTTACGACAGATAAATGGCTAACAGCCAATCAAAACGCTGCATTGAAGAGCCTTTTGTGTTCCACTATTTTGTCTGTCAAACTTAATGAACTGTCTGTGACATACAAATGCCAAAGTCTCAACATTATAATAAAAAGGTGTTGTTATGGTACATGTAATTAGACATTTTCTCTTGTAATTTCAATATTTTCTCATCTTCTACCATTATAATTAGTGTTTCAGTTTTTTTGCTTGATGATAAAGTCAAGGCTAAGTTATTCCAAAACTATGGAGAGCGTCTCGCCACATCGATTTGTTGGAGTAAGAAAAGGTTGAACCTACAACCCTTTGGTTATCAGTCTGTTCATGTCACTAACCAGCTTTTCGTTTACTGTACCCATACAATGCCTTTGTTTGTTCAGGATTTTTGCTCTTTCTGTGATTTAGAGAGATGAATCCAAGTGTCCATCTCTTCCCAATGCCTGCACATGTACCTCAGACAGCACAGGACCCCCGGGGCCTCAGGGGCCAGTGGTAAGTCAACTGAAGTACAATATTATTTAGATCGTAAAATTGTTGGATCATTTGAATTCAGAGTTAACATTATTATTGGTTGGATTTATGGTAAAACTGTCCTCTGTGTAATTTCTCTTTTCCCAGGGTGCTCCTGGAAGCAAAGGACCACGAGGGGAGAGAGGAGAATCCGGTCAAGTTGTAAGTTGTCTGATTTTCTCTTTCTGTTCAGTCAAAATGAACTTAAGATGAACAATATAGCTTATTGATCAAGTTTATTTGACAAACTTTCGTATATCGATTCTCTTTATTCCTGCAGGGTCCGATCGGCCAACGTGGTGAAATGGGTTTGCCTGGTCCGATGGGCCCTCCAGGACCACAGGGCCCTAGTGGGCACTCCATCCCGGGCACGGCTGTAAGTCCATCTCAATTTCCATCATGTGTCCATTGTATCCTCGCACAGTCAGATATCAGTAGCCGGCCGTAAATCTTTAAGCTCACCAAACAGGCT
Source organism: Cyprinella venusta (assembly GCA_038021265.1). NCBI lineage: Eukaryota > Metazoa > Chordata > Actinopteri > Cypriniformes > Leuciscidae > Cyprinella > Cyprinella venusta. The sequence goes on along the minus strand of CM075876.1, from coordinate 31,205,121 downwards.
ATTTATTATAGTTGTGGCGGAGGCATAATTATGGCAGCGAGCTCTGGATTCAGCATTCCTGCGTGTCTGGGGGCTTTACACTCATCAGAGTGCTTGAAACCGCCTGATCCTGCTGCTAGCACACAAATCTCTCTGGATTTACTCCCCTCTCAGTTTCAGCTGCTGTGCTTTAGTGCTGTTTGCAAGCATTACTATTGCTATTTCTCATACTTTGGAAAAAGATTTGAAACAAACCACTGGCCCTAAGCATTAAAGGGGCTATATGTAGGTTTTTTCTTGGAAAAAAAACTTTAAGATAGTCTCTTCATTTGTACATTTATGAGCCAACCATAATGTAATAGAAAGAATGACGGTTGCCTCTATCAGCCTGTTGGCTCAATTGTGTGTGGAGGAGTCGAGTCCGAATTGGCGGGAAAATTCACAAAATGTGACGTCATGTGCGTTCATCTACTTGGGCTTCATCCGTATGGCAGCCATTAATAGGCAGCGGCAATTGCTAGCAGTAGTGTTTCAAAAGGGATTGTGATGGCGTAGTGGATAAGACACATGCCTTTGGTGTGAGAGACCCGGGTTCGAATCCACTTTGAGACACCAATGTGTCCCTGAGCAAGACACTTAACCCCTAGTTGCTCCAGAGGCGTGCGACCTCCGACATATATAGCAATTGTAAGTCGCTTTGGATAAAAGTGTCAGCTAAATGAATAAATGTAAATGTAAATGGACCAGCCTCCAGCACAATCCAGACACCCACGGAAACTCTTCTTACGTTAAAAAAAAATCTTATCTAGTGCAGCCAACGAGCGTGCGTACCGAGAATGAGACTGGCTGCAGTTTCTCTAACGGCCACTAGTGTCAGTAACGCTAAGAACTTCCGCGATGCTCCTTTAAACATCAGTGTGAAACTTGCTCTATGCGAATGATTCCTCAAATCATGTGGCTGGAGGAGAGGAGTGTTTAGGGCTGCATGGTTTTATATTTATATTAGGGGTTTAACGATACACAAAAGTCACAGTTCGGTACGTACCTCTGTTTTAGGGTCACGATTCGATACGCCATCGAATCGTAACCCTAAAACTCTTAGGTCTCTGAACTCTTGTTTTGGGTTGGTGCATAGATTGTCTCTTCTTCTGCTCTTTTTCCTGTTGTGGAAGTTAGCAAACAGCATTGCATTACCGCACATGCTCGCTTCTGGATTGGAGCGTTGATTGTCTGTGACGACTGTATTCGTCGCACCAAACCATGTGACGGTTGGGACGAGTACATGTACCATTACACCCCCTATATATATTTATATACATGTATATGAAGAGTTCAGATGCAAAAGCCTCTAAATGCCATTTGAAATTTTCTTCTAAAATGACCATTTTTATCAAGCTTGTATATTTAAGTTCAGTAATTTGACTTAAATGACAATTAATAGATAATCTTCATTGCAATTTAAGTGAAATTACTAAACTTAAATATACAAGCTTGATAAAAATGATCATTCTAGAAGGAAATTTCAAATGGCATTTTAGGCTTTTGCATCTGAACTCTTCATATATATATATATGATCAGGAGTTTCGCTTGAGGAACTCGTGAGGCAAAGAAATATCACTAAATGGATTTCACTTTGGATTCACTGTGTTTTCAAGTGCCCTCTGGGTAAAAGTTGCTTCACTATTGGATCTACTTTGCCCACAAAGTTTCATTAATGTGACTGTGCCTATACATCAAAACCCATTCACTCCAAGAACTATAACTATAAATATAACAATAATAGCATCCACACTACCGCATGATAATGTTCTGTTTATTATAGTCATCTGTCACTTTAAATGCTTCAGCTCTTTAAAGTCAGGTCGATTCTGATTGGTTGCCAATGTTTTTATTGTTAAAGAAAATCATTCTGAAAGTATTTCCTACAATATTGTTTTTTACATTATCGTCAGACCTGGACTTAACAACCACCCAGGGCACCTTAGCAATAATCTGGCAACAACCTGTGCATGTTGGAAGTGGATTTTTACACAGACAAACTCTAGAAATCGAGTTTTCCATTTTATTTTTGAGACAATCTCTTACTGTAAATCACTCCTTGTTTCTCAGCCTTGTTCTCTGATCTGATATATAAGTTTAGTTTTTGTTTGGATCTCATTGAAGCTTTTTACCAAATCTCTGGGCACTCTTTTGACTTGTCGTTTTCCCCACGCAGGGTCGTCCAGGTCCAAAGGGGGATCCAGGCGATGCTGGTTTACCTGGACAGAAAGTAAGTCTTGCTCTGCCGGAGTCTTGGGGGGGGGGAAATGGGAGGATTATTCGCTCTCTACAGCCTGCGCTACCTCTCTGGACGGGCTCCATGTGGCAAACGTTAGATCTTAACTCAGGAGGGGGGACGGCTGGGAGGCAGCGCTCAACAATAGTGCTAGATCACGCCACAAGATAAAATGTGAGTTGGGGTTGTAATTTAGGCAAATCCTAGATAGATAGATAGATAGATAGATAGATAGATAGATAGATAGATAGATAGATAGATAGATAGATAGATAGATAGATAGATAGATAGATAGATAGATAGATAGATAGATAGATAGATAGATAGATAGATAGATAGATAGATAGATAGATAGATAGATAGTGTTGTGGAAAATTTTAATTTGCTTGATCTTACAATGTTAATCATCAATAGTTAATCATTAGAAACTGATCAATAAATGGTCTGTTAGAATAGGTTTGTGTTAAGTGAATGTGTGTTAGACTGAGACCTTCTTGCAAGAATAAAGAATTCTTTATGATTAATCTGACTCTGAGTGTATCTTACGAATTGATATGTTTGATTAGTAGATTTTGCCGTAACGATAGATAGATAGATAGATAGATAGATAGATAGATAGATAGATAGATAGATAGATGGATAGATAGATAGATAGATAGATAGATAGATAGATAGATAGATAGATAGATAGATAGATAGATAGATAGATAGATAGATAGATAGATAGATAGATAGATAGATAGATAGATAGATAGATTTGAATGACTTTATTTCTTCCATGCAACACCGTAGGAGATGTTTTGCTGAATGTTCATGTTCTTCTTCATGCTTTTGAGTCAAAAAATAAGACTTGTCCATAAGACTTGTATTCACATTATAACTTGATAAATCGCTATTCAAATGATACTTAATAGCTGCAAAATGAAGGGTGGATTTTTGATTAATGACTTAAATTTCAGTCTGTTCCTCATTTGACTTTTGAAGACATATCTGACTACTTTTAAAACCATTTGTGTAATTTTCCGAGCTTGATAACCTCAGCCCCCATTGTGAAAAAGAGCACTATGGACATCCATCTAAAAAGTCTGGAAGTTTTGCAATAGCACAAGGGTGAAGTGTCAACACAAAAAAACTCAGGAACAAGCACAACTGGTTTCTGAGACCACAAGGGAAATGAGGGATTGGTAGCGTTATGCTGTTCCTGTTTAAAAACAGACTATGTTTATTTGAGTTAATTACCAAACTGGCGGGCCCCAAAAAAAGGTGGTTTTCACACTGTTGTGATTAGACTTCATGGTCATTTTGTAAGTTCTTCCGGACAGACTGTGATAGCCGATCCCTGTTAACGAAGAGCGGGCCAGGTGACCATGTTAGAGGAGTTGCTATAACGACATGCATTTAATGACTTGCAGAGAATGCAGCCAGGGTTTATAACGGCCAGTAAAACGGATCTGGAATATATTAAGTACCCTGTAAATCTAATGCCAAGACATCAAAGGAGAAGCAGGATTGACAAAGAGAAAGATAGACAGAAAGAAAGCTCGCATGAACCAAATGGAAGGATATCATCTTGTGTGTTGGAGGACACTGTTTGTGTAAAGTAGTTTCATTTGTTTGGTCGGAGGTAAGCGACCTGTGCTAATGTGAAACTGGTGTGAGACTCTGGCACCGAGTCTGGTCGTTTTAGCTTTTGTTTTTCTTCCATTCTTTCTCTCAGGGTCCGCCGGGACCGGCTGGTGCCATCGGGCCTATTGGACCGGCTGGAATACGGGTGAGTCGAGACTGTTCAATGTACAACATATATACATTTGTAAAGTACTCAAATGTGCTTAATTGTTATGAAAACTATGTCACAATGCAAAAGATCTCAATAGACCTTAAAATAGGCTTTTTTCATTTTGGGGTGAAACACAACACAGATGTTTCATGTGATCAGTCTAATGCAGATCTGTGCATGCATGTTATCAATGCAGGGACCCCCAGGGAAGGAGGGGCAGATGGGATCCCCGGGCCCACAAGGACCTATGGTATGTTCTTGCTGCTTTTGTGGGGAGGGAGTGTTGTTAAATTTGTTTTCTTTTGCCGAGATGTGAGACTGTATTGCAGACATCTGTTTTGCTGAAGACCAAAGCTGTTATTCTTTTGTTCAGGGACCCCCAGGAGCCCCAGGAATGCCAGGACCTACTGGAAAGCCTGGAAAGAATGGAGATACAGGTGTTCCGGTATGAAACCTTCTGGTTTTCATAGACATACAAGAGCACGACACTGTCACTGCCAGTAAATCGCTAAATTAGTCAAAATGCATACGGCAGAAGGAAAGAAAAACTATACCTCTTAAATGCATCCATTGTTTAAGAGCGAAAAGAGATTTCTTCCAAAGTCTCTGCTGACTTTTCGCGTTTCTTCTAGAAAAATCTCTCAAACTGTGCTCACATTTGCTAAAATCAGAGATCTCAATGTGAACGTTTCTCATCAAATGATGTTTTATAGCTCTATACTTCTACTGTATGACAACATTTAGGTCTATTTTTAGTCTATTATTGCTTCTCGTAAGGAATTTTTTGGTACAAAGTTGATCATTAAATGAAACAACTGAGTAGTCCATTGTGTCTCCGAATCTATAAAAGAGCAAACCCTGGCCAACACTATTTTTCTTTTAATAGTTTAATCTCAGTGGCACCTTTTATGAGTTTAGACGTCTTTCTGAAACATTGAGACTGTTAAAAAAGGAAATAATCTAACACGATCCACATTGTTTGCAGTTCGATAAATATTTACTCACTGAAGTGCGCAGTGTGGTTTTGGGCATAAATGAGGAGCGAATGAGTGATTTTAGCTCATCTTTGGATGCGTCACAGTCTATTTAAAGAGAAATTTGATTTTCGTTCATACAGGGACCTTCTGGGGTTAAAGGAGACAAAGGAGAGAGAGTGAGTGATGCTTTTAATATCTGCTTTTATCATTTCATAAGAGTTTGAGTGGAGGAGACGTTAACATCTCATATTCGTCCTCCTAGGGAGACTTTGCGTCTCAGAGCATGATGCGCTCTATTGCCAGACAAGTCTGCGAACAGCTCGTGAACGGTAATGCATTTCCAATGTCTTTTGCTCATTTATTCGATCGAAATACACTACTGCAGTATCATTACAATTTAAAAATAACTGTTGTCTATTTATTTATTGACACTGAAGACTCCAGTCTTCAGTGTCACATGATCCATCAGAAATTGAACTGACCCGAAATCTTTTTAACAGATGTTGTTATCCGTAATATGCATATGCAAATAATAGCAAGGGTTGCATTATAATCCACTGTTTCGCATTTTACAGGACAAATGGGTCGATTCAACGAAATGCTGAACCAGATCCCCAACAACTATCACAGCAACAGTCCAGGCCCCTCTGGACCCCCTGGACCCCCCGGACCCGAGGGATCACGTGGAGAGCCCGGTCGGATGGGCAGGAACGGCCTTCCCGGGAGTCCAGGGTTGCCTGGTCGGCCAGGAGAACGAGGTACCTAAAACAACAGGCAAAATCGAAACTAAAAAACATGAAACTGTGCCAAATACAGCCATGTGATTTTAATCAACCTCAAGTACTGTGGTTAGTTTGGACGTCTGCCCTTCACAGTACAGTATATGTAGGAATGCGAAGACAAATAATTGATGCCCAGTGAGCTTCCGTGCGGTTTACTGTCTAAATTAAAAGGAAACCTTATACGCTCTTAAAAATAAAGGTTCTCGACTGTCGTTGATGGTTCCATGACAAATCCAAGGAACTTTTCCATTGCATCTTAATGGTGGAAGGAGGTTCTTTGGATTGTTAAAATGTTCACACTAAAGGGAGGTAGTTTTCATAGTTATTATAACTATCGGTGGCAGTACACACTTTTTGCAGAGCTGGAACTTGGAATACATTTTGGGGGACTAAATTAGCCTCAACTTCAGAGTAGGGTCTAAGCAGTCTGATCTCATCAAACTGAGTTTGATGAGATGACACGCCAATTCGTATTTCCGTTTTTGGCATGCTATCAACACGCATAATCGCTTTTCAGCGTGTTTATGAACACCGTTGACTTAACGTTACATTACTGTATAAATATATGAGCTACCACAACCCCGTCCCTAAACCTACTCGTCACAGGGGTTAATAGCATGTATGAGTGTTCCCCTACCATCCTAGGAAAAAAAAATATCGCTCCCCAGATGTAGATCTACATTTTGCTTCGGTTCGCACGGACATTTAAAGGGATACTCCACTTTTTTTTTTGGAAATAGGCTCATTTTACCACTCCCCCAGAGTTAAACAGTCGAGTTTCACCGTTTTCAAATCCATTCAGCCGATTTTCTGATATTTAGAAGAATATCAGTAACCAGACAGTTTCTGGTCTCATTGACTTCCATAGTAGGAAAAAAATATACTATGGAAGTCAATGAGACCAGAAACTGTCTGGTTACTGATATTCTTCTAAATATCAGAAAATCGGCTGAAAGGATTCGAAAACGGTAAAACTCGACTGTTTACAACTCTGGGGGAGTTGTAAAATGAGCCTATTTCCAAAAAAAGTGGAGTATCCCTTTAACGGCATCCCTTTAATGGCGTAGACATACACGCGGATACATGCGCATCGCTCAAAATGTGTATAGATAACACGCCACTTGACTTGAAAGTGCCGCGTATGTTTACGCAAAAGTCATGATGTCATGTTGGGTCTAACCCGGCACAACAGGAACTACAAGTGTATTAGCCGAACACATGCCACAGAAAACACAGAAAAACACCATTTTTGAAAAGCTGTGTAAACACACAGTTTACATATTCTTATTCCACAAATACGGAAAACGGCGATAAGACAGTAACATAGAGAAAGCCATTTACCCGTCGACGTTATTCTTTTCTCAGCCTCGATGATGTGTAGCACAAGTGTTTATAGGAGATTTAGGCTGTTTCCGAAATCTCCCACTACTCACTATATAGTAGACTATATAGTGAGCTCTATATAGAGGACTATATAGTGATGATTATTATACCCTATATAGTCCACTCAATGTATCCCAGAATGCATTTTGAAAAGTAGTGTACAACCGACGGTCACTAACCCAAGCCCTACATACCATCATGCATTGCGCTGATCGTAAAAATGGCGGACGGACGACAAGGGGAGCAGCTCGGCAATACAAATTTGTCATCCAAATGTAAGTTATGTTCTGTCTCGTTTAACTTATATGTAGTAGTTTAACAATTTTGTCAGATATGTATAAATTGTTTGTAAGCACGCACGCGTTTAAATGCAATGACGTAATCAACGGCGCCGAGAGACGATCGAGTAGTGTCCTAAAGTTCGTGTTTCTATTATGCTGGTGAACTCACTTTATAGTGCTCTAGTCCCTTCCTCCTACATAGGGGGTAGTGAGTAGTGGTTTGAGTGGAGATTTCGGACACAGCCTCAGTCTCTCGGCCCTCTTTTTTGCTCTTTCAATTGCATAACTTATACAAATTCCATCTCCATTATCACGAAACCGACCACACATTGCAAAAACACAGCTCTGATCACAGCGTCCTCCATCCTTCAGTCGTTTAATGGCGCCAATAAATAACGCCACAGTCGGCTGGTTTAAATCACTGCAGAATTACTATTAGAGGTGTGAATGCGAACAGGATAATGGCCCAAAGGGGAAAGTTAGTTCTCGGGGGATCGACCTTGTGCGAAAGTGTTATTTTAAGAACTGTTCCCTGAAAAGTTCTTTGGGGATCCAAAAACTTTTGGAGCCTTCCTTTTTAAGAGTGCAATTACCTGATTTGAAACTGATTTTTCACTTAGGTGTTATGTCATATGCCTGTGCACGTTTAGCAGTGTGTTGCGATGCAGATAGGCATGCATGTCTGTGTTTGGGCTTATATTTCTCTGTTTGTGTGCATTTACATTAGGACCAGCTGGAGAGAAAGGAGACAGAGGAAGTCCAGGCATCGGAGAGAGAGGACAGAGAGGAGCCCCCGGACCACCTGGTATGTTTCATGCACACATTTATACGCCGAAACTCGTTTACCTAGCTTAGCTCACGGTCATGAAAAACCTTGAAATGTCTCTGATTTACTGGCCTGTTTTCTTCCTCTTTCTTAGAAAGAGATTAGGCTATATTTTATCTCATCTCCGCCACTTTTATTTTTAGACAGTGCAGCTGAATGTGTTATGTGTTATATGATATAACGCTAAAAAAAACGAGCAGGCATAACTCTTCCAGACTTTTTCATCACAGAAACTGTATAAAGGTCGCTTGGTAACTATTTTAATGCACTAATTATGGATTGGTTTGCACCTTATAATGCATTCTATAATAATTATAACCACAGTTATAATGCATTATAGTACTTTGTTGCGCCTTTAGACAGTGCATTAAAACACATTTTAACTTTGGTTACAATTGAAGAGTTCAGATGCAAAAGCCTCTAAATGCCATTTGAAATTTTCTTCTTTATTGATGATTTTTAACAAACTTGTATATTTAAGTTCAGTAATTTCACATAAATAACAATTAATAGCTAATTATCATTGCCATTTAAGTGAAATCACTGAACTTAAATATACAAGCTTGATAAAAATGATCATTCTAGAAGAAAATTTCAAATGGCACTTAGAGGCTTTTGCATCTGAACCCTTCAATTATTTATGAAAAATGCAATGTATTGTATATATTTTTATTTATATATACATTTATATATATTTATAATGCATCATACTGTACATAAGGCTTCAAGTAAAGTGTTTTTCTGATTTCTTTAGGCTCTCCAGGCGAGTCCAGAACCGGCCCTCCGGGTTCAAGCGGTTCTCCAGGCACTCGTGGTCCGCCCGGTCGCAACGGTGTCGCCGGTGTACGTGGTCCGCCCGGCCCGCCTGGCTACTGCGACTCCTCTCAGTGTGTCGGTATGCAATACAACGGACAGGGTTACAGAGGTACGTCCCTCATGTTCTAGCTCTGCCTGTTGCATGACAGTAGAAATAACATTAATGGCATGTGTAGTGTAACGCAGTGCATGAACTGAGCAGTAGATGATGCTCAGCAGAATAATGCAGATTATTATGGGTGAAACTTGCCAAACCTGTCCTATTTCAACCCAAAATTAAAAGAAGCAAAGTTGGAATACATTTTGGATAAAGAAAACAAAGCTTTTTTTTTACCTTTAGGATTTGTTTTTTACTTAAACGCTGCCAAGCATTAAGTTTGAGCTCGGTAGATTTTTGTTTATATTGTTAAAGGAGTAGTTCACTTTAAAAAAAAACTTTTCCCCCTTGTCATCCAAGATATCCATGTCTGTCTTTCTTCAGTCTAAAAGAAATTAAGGTTTTTGGTGAAAACATTCCAGGATTTTCTCCATATAATGGACTTCAATGGGGTCCAAACGGTTCAAGGTCCAAAAGACAGTTTCAGTGCAGCTTCAAAGGGCTTTAAACGATTCCAGACGATGAATAAGGGTCTTATCAAGCAAAACGATCACTCATTTAATAAATAAATAAAAAAAATTAAGTTTTATAAGCACAAATGCTCGCCTTGCTCTGTTCTGTGATGAGAGTTCGTGACTCATTCATCAAAATGAACAAATCTTTTTTCGAGTCATGACTCGAAGGGTCCTAGATAAGACCCTTATTCATCGTCTGGTGTCGTTTAAAGCCCTTTGAAGCTGCACTGAACTCTCATTTGGACCTTGAACCGTTTGGACCCCATTGAAGTCCATTATATGGAGAAAATCCTGGAATGTTTTCATCAAAAACCTTAATTTCTTTTCGACTGAAGAAAGAATGACGTGGACATCTTGGATGACATGGGGGTGAGAAAATAATCAGCAATTTTTTTAAAAAAGTCAACTACTCCTTTAAGTCTTTTCTGCTTTCTCTTTGTCTATTAGAATATATATTAAAATATAATGTATTCCTGCGATCAAAGCTGAATTTGATCACATGATCCTTTAATACGCTGATTTGAGAAAAAAAAAAGCGTTCTTGCTGAATAAAAGTGTTTTAACTGACGCCAAACAACGATGGTGTAATGCAAAAAAAAAAAAATCTCGTTTTGGTAAAGCGAAAAAAATAAATAAATTAATAATAATAATTCCAAGTCTTCAAAAGACTTATGCTACATTTATGTGAAAAACAGACCAAAATAGAGTTGTTATGCACTGATAATTTCTCAAGACCGAACTTTTTTCTTTCATATGACTTCAGAAGATACTTTAGAAGAGCCCAGGTCATTTTACATTTTTGGGCCTTTAGGAAGCTTGAAAACATAGTCTTTCACCACAAAAGAATATGACAGGATTTCCCTTTAATTGCCCTAAAAAATGGCTTCCTTTTCTTTATGTAAAATCTTTTTCCCCTGTCTTTGGATTTTGGGATGAAATGTGATCTCCGGATCTTCACCCTCACCTAGTATCACAGTATCAGTGTGTGATTTGTCTAGCGAAGAATTCTAACACCCTCTTTGACCTGTTCCAGGTTCATAAACTTTCTAAACCACCTGTGCTGCTTACACTTTGAAATCCTGAGAAAATCACATGTTATTGGGCTCTGTGCGGATAACCACCACGGAGATGATTAAGCGAACACTATTGAACGAAAGCAAACGAACAAACAATAAAAGCAACAAACAGAGATTACGATCTGCGGATGGGTACTAACAACAACTCACAGCCACGGGCATCAGTGACGGCAGCCAAAACAACCGAAAACAAGCTGCAGTCGGCTGGAGACGCATGACCAAAACACACCAGCAATCACAACAAATACTAACCAGGTGGATCTGTGGCCAAAAACACCTGCCATTTAGCATGTTAACTCCAAGAGTTTTCCGTTGACCTGTAAATAAACTAATCGTGCCTAGTAAATGAATCCCAGTCCACTAAAACGCAGTAGTCTTTAACCCTCGTAGTGAACTGCTTGCTGAATGCTGACACCAGTGCCTTAAGTGGTCTCACAGACTTTTGCTCAGGGCCAGTTTGAGCACTTCCCTGTGGATGTTTCTCTTATCTTTCCAGTTTAATTCGTTTCTGTTTTGGCAAGACCATGTCTCTTTCAATTGGCTGTGAGTAAGGGGTTAGATGAATATCTGAATGGGCGTGTGGTTGAATTCTTGATATCCGTTCTCATGTTGATATTTTTGCTTGGCAGGCCAACTTGCCCATATCAGCAGCCATTTGTATTGATAGTCTTACTTTACAGTGTCTATGTATATGTGTGTACTGACACACACAGACAAGCAGGGGTGTCCAATAGTCTGAGGGTGTGTTTACATGACTACGACGTACTAAAAACGGAAATGTGACAACATTGTCAAATCCTTCACGCGGATCAGAGAGAACCACTAAAAAGTTTGTATTACGCGTGCCAGGCCAGTAGTTGGCTATGTTACCTTTTAAAGGAACACTACACTGTTTTCACGTTTTTGTAGTTTACACGAATTTGCACTTTGAAACATATTTTTAAAACGCCCTCAAAACACAGCTGTCGTGTCAATGAACATCATTTTTTAGTCGTGTAAACAGCTTCCGAGACCTCGTTGAAAACATTTTTTTTTAATTTAAAAAAGTTTCATGTAGTCCTTAAACCGTATTCACTTTATAGCTCTTAATCCTGTAATTGTGGACAAATGTGGGCACAGGTGTGATCCTAATTTTTATTTATTATAAATATTATATCACTGTCTTCGATAAAGTTTTGTCTATCCATTTATGGTGTTTTTTTTTTATTTTGGGGGTATTTTTGAATTTATTTACTTCAAAAAGTACCATATTTTCTTTGTAAATTATGCTTATTTTTATGTTTTATTTTTTACTTTTTTTTAACTACATTAAAATATCATTCCAATGGTTCTTAGAGCTAAAACCTAAAGATGAAGTGACTTTGCTGTCACCTGGTGTCTTATTTTGGTTTATAATAATACTCTAAATTACAGTTTTTCCCATTAATTTCTATAGGTGCCCATTTTTGACCCAAATACAAGATTAAGGAGTTTGTTTGTTTTTTCACCCACTTAACATTGTAGAATTGAGTCAAAAAAAAAAATGTGTGTGTTGAGGAGGCAAACGTAGGAAAAGTAGCCAAGTCTTGTACCGCTCAGATCAAGGGAAGTATTTTTAAAAAAATAAATCGGTTTTAGAGTTAAATCTATAATTTGATTCTTCCTCAATTGTTATGTATTTGGCAGACACCTCTATCCAAGGCTGCTTAGGTTATATTCAGTTTATTTATGCTTTATGGGAATCGAACCCGTGACCTTTGGCGTGAGCTACAGGAACAATCTTTGTGATGTAAAATGAAGATTTTAAACTAGTTCATGAGTTTGAAACCTATTATGAAATTGATGCGCTGATGTGATTTGGACCCCACTGACTTCTGGACCCCACTGTGTGTGTCAAGCACACATATAAAGCACTGACCAATTGAAAACCCCCCGACTAGCCGTTTCTTAGCCAAACTGAGGAAGGTAACAATGCTATTTTGCTTGAGTGACTCAATTGGCCACTGCCGTATCTCCAAGCAGAACAGTTTCCACCTCCTGATGCCGAGCGCATAGACCCAATCCTAGAAGAAGACTTTGAGATTTCACCAAACCAACGACGCAAGAGGTCATTGCCAGAGACGGGATCTGAAAGGAAAGCGTGGTAAAAGAAGGGGAAGTTCACTGGCTCACGTTCTTTGTTTTGTTGACGTCCCGACGGCCTGTACGGACAATTTAACCCTTCGAAACCTTGTGTGAATTCAGCAGATCGGACGCATGAATCTCCTAATGTAACCTCATAGCTTCTTTCTCTTCCACTTGTACTCCATCGCTTGTAAAATCGCATTGAATGTGTCACACATCGCAGCGTGCAGTTGAAAGGTGTTTGATAATTTATTAACATTGAAGGGTTTCCAAAGATCATCATCGCCTCTGCATATTCACCAATCATCATGTATGTCTCATATGAATACACATTAGTTATCCATTTCTGTCCGCGTTCACATGAGAGATTGTCTTCTTTTGTTAACATCTGCAGTAAAACGTGCCCTTCATCACAATATTATAAATCGGATATTGATCATATTGGATGAATGTTTGATTGAACCTCACAGCTGATTTTACCAAAGGTGGAATTGCATGTCTGTGCTGTATATTATGTTTTTTTTTTAATTTTCATTTGTAGTTGTTTGTTTTCCTTTTTTTTTAATCCAGAATATAGTTGTTGTAATTGTTGTTTTATCAATATCAAATGCAGTTTTGGCATTTGCGTGCAAGACTATAGATATAGTATTGCTGCTTCATGTTTACAACTGCACATTGTGAATTCCACAGCCTTATTTTCTTATTTATTTCTGAAACAGAGGAGGCATTTTTCAATAAAACTACTGAAAATATGGCTTGTGCCCTTTTTTTTTTAATCGATGGTGTCATTTGATAAAGGTTTTTCATGAGCAAAAAGACTATGAAATCTAAATTGGAAAATCTAAGTTGGAAACATTTCTGTGAAGGTGATGGTCTTCATTGCTTTTATACGTTTTGTAAAAGTGACAAACTAATTGAAACCGGTTCAAACCGTGAAGGAAAATAGTTTGTCAAGTGCTTTCAAGACAGAAAAAGGATCTGACATTTCTCACAATTGTGTGATTTTACTATTTTCATTGCACGAAAAGTGGGGTTTTCGTCCCTGCAAACTGCCTTGAATCCCACTAATCTCCGGCAGTTATTGGACGTTTTTAGCGTTGCGCGTTCGTCTGTGCCGAAAATCGTCGGAAACGTATAGGCGCCCCCACCCCCGCGCGAAAAGCAGCAGCGTCTTCATCAGCCTGACCAAGCTTCTCAGTCATTGGGTTAAACAAATGACATCGTCAAATCATCAATCACATCTGATTGGTTGGTAGATCTGTCGCTATTGGTCACCCTGGACCTTAATTAAAAAAAAAGAAAGCAAATGCATATTAACAAGCAATAACAAAATACATCAAATGTGCAGCTTGGGGATGAAATGTCTGTTGAAATGGCTTTGTCCAAACATGATCCACTGTACAGACGCCTGTAACGCAAGCAAAACAAAACATCAAATATATGGCATGTGGCCACATAGCATTGATGCTAATAGCGTGAGGAGCCATTTCTAGTGCCTTACCAAAAGTTATATTAGACCAAATGTTTTTTTTTTTTTTTCATTTTTAAGTAGTTTGGATATAGTCACACAACAATGCAAGAAAAATCTGATTTCTGAAGGATTTTAATCATAATATTTCATGGTAAATTTTAGAGATAGAGAGTTGGAACATGCAGAAAATGCTGTTTTTTTTAGTGTTCTGTCGTTTTTATTAATATTTTTAATTATATGTTTTAAATTTGTAGTTAGCTTAATGTGCATGGCATTTTGCTTAATAATAAAATGTATTTTAGAGTTAATTTTCATGCAATTTTATACATATAATGTCCTGGGGACAGAAATGTCAACCCTTTCGGTGGAATGGCTCTTATGCATTTAGCGGATGCTTTTAAGTATCTTACCAAAGAGGAACAGAACCAATGATAAAGCCTGAATTGAAAAAAAGAAAACCATGTTTTTAATGATTTTCAAACACTCCCTCCATCAGCCATGCACTGATAAGACTGAATCGGCTGAATCCACCGGTGTGTTCTGGCCTGCGTTGGACTGAATTAATTGCAGAAATTTGTGGAGAAAATGAAAGAAAAATGTGATGATTATTGCATTTATTTCTTATGACCAATACAGCTTGTCTCCTCTCATGCCATAATTCAGTGCGCATTTGGATGCATTCGATCAAATTAAGCACAACTTCATCTGCTTCCTATTGTAGGGAGCAGATTTGATCTTTGCAGCCATTGTAGTCTGGGAACAAAGTTTCACATGACCGATATTAAAAGCATGTGTACATAGACTCGCTCCCTCATAAGGAACCACTTCAAGACGGACTGGAAGCTTCTATTAGGGCCTTCGTTGATTTACGGCCAAAATCGTTGCTCAATAGCCCACATTTAATGTTGTTCAGACACATCGATGTGTCCACTATCCAGATAACTTCACTGATTTAGAGGAGAGTCATACCTTTCATAACTGAGCAGTTTCCAGCAGTGCCGGTCTGAAATTTAATATATGATGGATCTGACGTTACGACGGTGTACCGCTCAAAAGCGTTTGAAGTGTGTCCAGAAGTGCCATTGAGAAGAAAGCGTCGTGTCCTCTGAGTAAATTATCAGCAATTTTTTTTTTTAAAAGCGAACTACTCCTTTAAGAGGTTCATCAGTTTTTGATCAATGGAAGAGTCCAGCTCTCATGAAGTCTCCTTCAGCACAATGAGTTTCAGCTCTGGATTCATGTGTGAAATGATTCTCTCACAACCATTCGGATGAATCTTGACACTGTCCTCCTGGAATATGACCATGGTTGTTCAAGAAATGAAAAGCCACACGCTCCATCCATTAGGGTGAGATGAACTGATGCCAAACATAACACTACTGCAATAATGATCCAGTCATAGACTCTTAAGCATTTGCCTATTTAAATCCAAACAGCGACTTTTTGTTGGCCGGGCAGTAGGCTTCATAAAATGAACGTCCTTTATGAAGCTTAACTGGTCACCATGTTTGGAATGACATGAGGAAATGATCGCAGATTTGTCTTTTTTGGCTGAACGATTCTTTTACCACAGCGGCAACCGCCAGTGAACAAACCACCAGTGGCACGACTGGATTATTGACATTTCCCTCCGGGAAAACTAGGCCCATCACGGCCTGCAGACTCATGACTCGTTTGAAGGTTTAATGTGAGCACATTGTTCACTTACTCCCTGGAACATCACAGGACTGAAGAAAGAGCTCGGAGAAAGCTCAAGTCTCCTGCGGGGAGCTTTCGACACCCGCTGACGGCTGCTTCCAAAACCCAGAGGGGTACGGGGAGAAAAAAAAGCCAACGCTCTTCTGTTCATCTACGCTGAGCTGAAGCTTATATTGATGCTATGGCCAAACATGACTTCATGGAAAGAAAGCAGGAGGAATCTGGCAGCGCGGGCCGCTCGCACAGCAGAAGGGGGTCCAATTAGTTTCAGTACGTGCTTGTCTGCAGAAATTAATATCCTGATATCCTCACCGACACATGTGAGAACAAGACCAAAGATGAATGAAATGCTTGGCCTCAATGAGAGCTGCTTGGTGGCGAACGATATTTTAAAACGCTCTGTTTGGTTATATCTCAACCATGACATCATATGAGGTTTTCTTCAGGGCCAATAGTTACTCAATGCAAGCGGTAGGAAAAAGTGTTTGAACACCACATGGTATCTGTTCTGTTATAGAGATCTATTGTAGAACAGTAATTAATGTAATATTTAAGTGAATAAAATAGCGGATTCAAAAAGTTTGGATCTCAGTCCATTTTGCAATATCAATAATCATACACTCTTAGAAGAAAAGGTTCTATATAGAACCTTAAAAGGTTTTATCAGCGCTACGTATTTGGAACCCCTAAAAGGGGTTCTATACACTCTCAAAAAAGGGTTCCTCTGGGTTCTATTTAGAACCCTGGGGTTCCATACTTGGCCAATAGAACCTTTTACCAAAAAAAAGGTTCTATATAGAGTTCCATATATGAAGCGGAGGATGGAACCATTTCTGGTTCTAAATAGAACCATTTCTTCAAAGAGATTGATTCTGAATCAACTTATAATTTAATGTAATAGAGTGCCGAAGTTATCACGTCACTTTGTAGGCCAAAACGCGGAAGTGAGTTAGCATTTTAGCACTCCCGGTTCCTTCGTTCTAAAGTCTGTGATTTTTGAATGGGTTTTTGCTTCTAATTGCTTCTAATCTTCTAATTTTGAATGGGGTTTTGCTTTTTAAAGCCTCTAGATATTTTCACGTTTTGATCTATGACATAAAACACACCAGTTATAACCTGCTTGTGGTTTTTTAAACTTTATTGTGTCTGCTTGTGTTTTTTAAAAACTTTTTATAGGCTTCAAAATGTATCAATTTTGGATTAACTTGTAAAGATTATCTTGACAGACAAAACGTGTAAGGGTCACGACTCTTTGTTGAAC
This sequence comes from Cyprinella venusta, assembly GCA_038021265.1. Classification (NCBI taxonomy): domain Eukaryota; kingdom Metazoa; phylum Chordata; class Actinopteri; order Cypriniformes; family Leuciscidae; genus Cyprinella; species Cyprinella venusta. Next base: position 31,187,803 of record CM075876.1, on the reverse strand, counting down.
ACAGATCTTATTTTTTACGATTTTCCAAAAGTCTATGGGGAAAATGCATAGCTTTCCGATCGAGGGAACCCATGGGATGCTAACTTCCGAGTTGTCGTAAAAAGTGACGTCATCACTTCGGCACTCTATTGACCAAAGACACGCCCCCCCTTAGTTACTGTCGCAACAAGCTACGCCGCTCTCACGCCGTCACCATGTTCTCACGCAGAGAAAAATACATCACCGAGCAGAGAGGAGACTATGACAACACATTGACAGACCAGGTTACTTTTCGGTTACTTTTGATATTAAACATTAAAAAAGTCTCAGCTTTCAAATTTGGTCATTTTTAAAAATAAATGTAAACAATAAATACCGTTTTGCGGCTCTTTAATGTGTCGTGACAGATAGCTGTAGAGCATCAGTTAAAGCTTCTTGTGATCTCTATAGTTATAGCATGAAATAAACATGAATGAACATAAGGAATGTTGTTTTAACCGCGGAAAGGCGTCAGTATATTCCAACCCGATTTTTTTTACGAGATGGCTAATTCGTAACAATTCGCATGACCTCACTCATACGAATTAGTACTATTTTTGCTAAATCGCACATATTTTACGATATTTTCGCACGAATGCCCTACCCCTGACCCCGCCCCTAAACCTACCCATCACGTGGGTTTGGACAAATCGTACGAATTCGAACGAGTGAGGTTGTATGAATTAGTACGAATTATCCACATTTAATCACTCGTACGAATTGGTCGTGAGATAGCGTTGTATATTCTGTTTTTCAAATTCAAATCCCCCCATGTTATGCCTAGTTCACACTACATGATTTTAAGCCCGATTTAAGCCAGATTTGCAAATCGTTGAGACAAAATGGCAGATGGCGAAGTATGATTGGTCAGATCACCTGTCAATAAAGCTCCCTGTGAAGGGTCAATTGGATTTATGTTGCATTTTCAAACATCTGAAAGTCTGTTCTGTTGAACATTATGGACTCAAGAAATGAGCCTACGGCTTTCTATCTCTGCTGTTCTCAATGGGGGCTCAAAAACATATTTCATAACACTAATAAATCCCACGTAGTGCTTTATTTTACAGCCCTGTTTCCCATGTACAGTATTATAGTAATTGCAATAGCTGTGAACCTACCCCTAAAACATGTAGTTATATTACCAGTATTTTCTTAGGTAGCCACACTGTAAGTACATGTACTGTAAAATAAAGGGCAACCCAATTATATTTTAAAAGTTCAGTAAAGACTCTAACACCATTTGACAGTATCTACAGTTTGGGATATTGTGATTTTGACATTGCTAAGCATTTAAACCTGGCATTTGTAGAATAATATAACACGTTAAAGCTCCCGCAGATTTTCTTTCAAGTTTATTTCCAAGGTTACGTCCCTCGAGTTAGTGAAATGAGCCGAAGGTAATAACAGCTATAATTATATAACACAGGGGTTGGACAATGAAAGTAAAACACTGGCCAATGTAGTGTTGGAGGTTTCACGGCCTGGTGGCCAATCTTCACTGATTTTACACTCCATCGGTAAGAGCCGAGACTGAAGGTTGAATTATCAGAGCAATAGCACAGCTGTGCATTACATTTTATGCAATCCACACAACATAACAGGAGACAGAGTTCAAAAGAGGACAAATTCATGTTCCCAATGTTCATGATCGAGCTGCTTTATGGCGAGTTCAGATTGCACTATTCTCAAAGTAGTCGGGCCGCTGTTCTTTTCACACTTTTCACATAAAAATGGAAAAACACGAATTTGGGAAAAAATAAAATGGATTTCATAGGGCCCTATTTCGGGCGTTTGTCGGCGATTTCTCAAAACCTGACGGCCAAAATCGTGCAGTCTGAACTCGGCATTAGCAAATCGTCCCCTTGGAATTATAAGGTTCTCTCTGACATTTTTGTCAAAATTGAGTTATTCACATTTTCTTATTCTGTGACAACTTATTTACGTTATGTGGTGTGTTTTTTGTGTTCATTGTGGGACTTTTTATTGAAAAAACAAAAAGGTTCTATCTACAAAGTCGAACTCTATCTGCATGAGCCAATCAGCACTTCGAATGCACAGACCAATCAGAATCAACTTTTATATGTCGGGTCGCCGGCTTTTTCCTTCAAGACAAGAAGAAACCCCATAAAGGCATTATGCTATACATTTACAGTGAATTAAATATTCACTAAATTGCGTAGTCTTATGAATTGGCTTAACTTTTATATTTTGTTATTTTCTTTATTGTGCATTATTGGTTATTATTATTAATAACTTTTATTATTATAGTTATTATTATCTGAATTATACAAATATGCAGTGAGTAAATTGAATATTTCAGAAAACCATTCAACATGCAAGTGTGTGTGTGTGTGTGTTTTGTGTTTGTTTGAAAGTATGTGTTGTGAATTCTCTCCCTTTAAATATTGAGTTGGTTACGTGGGTGACGTTTTAAGTTGCGTTGTACGAAAATACTGTAGTGCAGCGTTCTCAGCACGTACGGACTAAGTGTAATTGCCTAGTCACAGTAATTCACATTACTATTGCTTTTTTTTTTTATTGCAACAGAGAATATACAGAGATTTACATGACAATACAACTCACAACAAATAGAAAATAAAGAAAAGGAAAAAAAAGTAAAAGAAAAATCATGCCAGGGGTAAAGTTACAATAATTTAAAGTTACAGAATGCTTCATAGGTCTTTCTTGCTTTTTTGTTCTTAATTTTATCTAATGAATTACCATATATTTTAATCTCTTACATAAAGTGTTCAAAGCTTGGCTTAGCTTTAGCCCATTTTTTCACATGAATGTGATATTTTCCAAGTAATATGAAAAGTTGTATAAGGAAGCACATGGTACTTTTGGAATCAACATTGTCCTGTACAAAAAAAAAAATATAACATCAAAAAGCTCAATTCGTAGACATGTTTCAAACAACTTAGAAATGAAATTTGAAACATCCAACCAAAACATTTTTGAATAAATACAATTAAAAAAAAGATGAGTTACAGATTCATTAGCATTGCCACAAAATTCGCACAAATTTTCAATGTTCAAATGGAAACGTTCAGAAAGTAACTCCTTGACAGGATAAATTCTGTGAACAATTTTATATGATACCTCTCTAATTTTATTATTAATACAAAACTTACTTGTTATAGACCAAACTCTTTTCCAATTAATATTTTCAAATTTAGATGACCAAAAACCTGTTGAGCAAGGCAAAAAGTTTGTTTTTAAAGTATTTCTAATATATTTGTTACTGCATTTATCTATTAATATATTAATATCTCCAATAAATATTGTGTCAAAACAAGAAATGATTTGACGATCTATATTTATAGGGCAAAATCCAGGATTTCGTAAAAGTGAAACTATTCTGATTGCATCTAAAACAATAGCATATTCTTTTGGCCTCACAGGAATCATGAATTTATTGAGAAATTCAGGATATGTTAAAAGTAAACTTGTTCATTAAGCAACTGATTAACATTAAGAATTCCATTGTCGTACCATGTCTGAGATTGACTTTTTTTGTACAAGATATCTTTGTTGTTCCATATGAAGTATCGATGCGGTGAAAAATTGTGTTTGTATATTAATTGCCAAGCACATTACTATTGCCTATTGGAAAAACACGACATTGGCTGCATCAGCGTGCGTACTGCTATGGGCGGAGCTACGTCACCAGCAGCAGCTAACTCTCATATCTCGTGCTATCTGGTAAGTCGCATTTCTAAGCGCTGTGTCATAAAAATGAGTTTATATAGTCTTTAAGTGCAATGGATGGATTTTATATTACACACAAGTATGCATTAAACTGTTAGTTATTATTTTTGTAAGTCGAGTTGAAGATCTGTGATTCGCAATGATAAAATGAAGTATGTGTGTATGGTAATCCTCTAACGAACTCTATTTACTCTCATTTAAGATGTCTTGAGCAGCGTGATGCATTATATTGACCTGCCTGTGTCGGTGTTTGTCCCAGGTATGTGTTTTATTCAGATTTTTCGTGTTCTGTGTGAAGTTATGTTAACTAATTTGAGTGTTAGCCCTAACTCACGTGTCGGCACACGTGCTCGCACGTGCTGATCAGTGGGTCGGTGCTCATTTTCAGTGTTTCATTTAATAATGCAAAATGATGGTTATTTAAGATTATACTTCTCTGTACTTGTGAAGTAATAATGAGAATAGAGACAATGATTTATATTTTCTTTAATGTGTGTTTTATTTTGGTTTTTACTCCGATCACTTTGTAAAAATGTTAGTGAGCAGACTCTCATAGAGAAAGCAAGCAAGCATGCCGCACAAGCGCTCAAAAGTAAAGCCAAAGCGTCTCGATCGCCCCCCTGTGGCCGGTCCTAGTATAGCTCATAACTCCCGCCTCCCCATGTTATTCAACAGGACGCGAAACCAACTAAACAATTAAATTACACTTCGCATATCCTCTTTCCAAAGATAGTTTCTGTCATTTACAGTAGTTTCTATCCTGTTGATGTAATTTCAAGTGTTCGTTTTTAAAATAAGTTTGTTTTTAGTTAGTTATGTGATGATAATAGAGAGCCTAAGTCCCTCCCCTTCCGGTCGACCACCATAGGACCTTATCTCGGAAAAATAATGAATGGTTGTCAATGGCGAGAGACAACAAATATTTTGATCTCGTTTGAATTGTGCCCTGAATTACACATATGATGTTTGTCAATTTAAAAGATACATTTTAAAGTAAAGAAAGTCGCAGTTTGATGTAAAACCGTTGAGGTATAAGACTGTAAAAATACATAATTACAAAGACTACAAACCCCAAAGGCGCACATTTTCTCTCAATGAATGAAGCTAACTTTACTGAGGCTGTCTGTCATTGTTTCTACAGCCTTACGTTATAATCGTAACGTTACGCCGTCCTACCTGAGTGTTTTGTACCAGACTGCACACACACGAGCAGCGGATCTCGTTTCGCTTCCCGGGAGATGTAGTTCACAGAGCGATTTTCACATAAAACTAAACGTTACTCTTCTGTTGTATGACAAACTGTGACGTTTTTGACTTTCAGAATCATCTTTTAAATTGACAAACATCATATGTGTAATTGAGGGCACAGTTCAGACGGAATAAAAAGATAAGTTGTCTCTCGCCATTGACTACCATTCATATTTTTTCCGAAATAAGGTCCCATGAGCCGGAAGTGGGGGGGCGGGACTTAGGCTCTCTATATCTCGTGCTGCTGATGTCTTGAGCAGCGTGATGCATTATATTAACCTGCCTTTGTCGGTGTTTGTCCCAGATCCAGTAAAGTGCATCTATGAGGAACCATCCACCTGATCTCAGTGTGATTACATCTGCACAAGAACACACACAGTCACATATATGTGCAAGAGAAAGTTTATGACAAAGTAAGTTTCCTTCTTTTTTTATATTGTTAATATTGCAGTTTAAATACAATCTTACGATCTGTGCCGAGTTAGATAATGTTTATGTTTAGCGATCTTTCTAACGGTAATTTGATCCTGCTTAACGAGCAGATTATCCCGCTAGCATCGCGGCTCATTTTGTTTGTTTATTACATTGAAGTGAATTTCTCTGTGGATATCTTTCACTGATTGTCATTTAGTACTTCCAGTGATAACGAAGACCTTCCAATTTCTATAATTTACATTTGGTGTTTCGTCAATTTAATTGCATTATGCAGTTTTTATAGACTCATAGGCCTATATTTCTTGATTGGTGTATTTCATGTATCCGTGCACTCTACAGCGATGTTTATATTTGAGTTTGTAATTTCTGAAGTTGTTGAATAATTTAGTGAGTGAATATTTATTTCTGTTATGTTATCTATTTCAGAAACTACCATGTGTATGGTCACTCTTGTGCCTTAAACACTTAAACTCTGTCTGATGACTCCTTGACCAGAGTTCTGCAGTGGTCAATAACATAGTCCACCAGGGGCCTGTTTCAGAAAGGAGGTTAAGTGAAAACTCTGAGTGTGTTAACCCTGAAATGAGGGAAACTCTGGGTTTTCCGTTTCAGAAAGGGGGGTAAATCAAACCCGAGAAAGCAGAGTAAGTCAAGCCCGTTTCTGAAAGAGAGGTAACTTATACTGAGTCAGTTACCATGGTAACTTACTCTGTGAACCTAACCAGGGGTGCGTTTCCTGAAAGCATCGTTAGCCAACTATGGTCGCAAGTTCCGTCGTTACCAATAGAGTTCAATGGAAATTGCGACCAGAGTTGACTAACGATGCTTTCGGGAAACGCACCCGGGAGCAGGTTTTCTTCAGTAAACCCAGAGTTTATTGTGGTCTCCTCCCCTTTTTTAAAGAGGAAGTGCTGTTTAAACACCAACAATAATAGTAAAATGTATTTACACATTCTTTAAGGAATATACAGGGGTTGGACAATGAAACTGAAACACTGGCCAATGTTGGAGGTTTCACATCTATATGCCTGGTGGCCAATCTTCAGAGTGAAGCACGGGTGGATCAGTGATGGTTTGCGCTGCAATATCATGACAATCCTGACTTTGTTTGATGGACACGAGTCAAAAATCATGAGCACCTGATGCTCAAACCGCGTTTCTGCATGATCATGCACCAACACACACATGACTTGTGTGTGTGAGGCCCTCACCATGCTAATAAATGATTGTGTTGTAAGACCAGGTGTTTCAGTTTCATTGTCCAACCCCTGTATATTGTTTGTCCATGGCTTAATTGACTAAATCTGTTTTGCAGCAATTTGCCAAAAAATAAAAGGATTAAAACGTTTGCTAAACTTTTATTTGATTACCACCGTTTTTGATTAATATATTTCTATTAAATCATTAAAAAATTGGAATAAAAAACATTTAATAGAACTCAATTATTTTTCAAACATAATTTAATAAGTTATTAATGATCTTATTCATTAATCTTATTCATAATCAATTATTGAAGTTAGTTAAATAAATGAATCATTTGTTCAATAAAACATATGTAATCAACTGTCATTTTAACTGATGATAATAATAACTGTAATTTAAGAATGCAGTTTATATATTTAATAATTGTTTAATACCATAAACCGTGATATTTTCTGAGACGGTTCTCTACTGAGCAACTCTCCCCACCCCTGCTGTTAAACAAGTTACTCAGCAAATTTTACCCATATTTTAAATTAACTACTTCTTACTTGAGTAGATTTTTAGACTGGTATTTTTACTTAAGTAAAAAATTATCAAAGTAATAGTAGCATACATTAGGTTGAATAACATTTTTCCAGTTTTACCTCTGATATTATAACAGTAAGTTACTCTAAAATAGTTATGAATTATTAACTACAAATGACATCTTCAATGGTGTAGTTAGATTAATGTAATAATTAATATCTCTAGAAAGTATTGGTCTACATATTACTTAATCATATATCAACCTCAACCACTTGATTATTACAAGGAGGAGAGACAAGAAACTGCACTTTTAATGCTTTCAAATTAACAATATACAATTGCATGAATTATTCTTGATTTGATTAAAGTGTGAAGAGGGAGAAGGTTACATAAAAAATACCTTTTAAAAATGTATGTTAAATCCACTATTGTTTTATACTGAATTGGTCTATAGTTTATGCAGTAGGCCTATTTATTGTAATTGCATCATATTTTATTTTAAATTACAGAAGAATTAAGAGTAATCCCATTAATTAAATTACAATATTTAAATTACTCCCAAAACCTCTTTTTGTCTGGCGCTGTTGCCATGGTGACTCGTAATATTTGCGCTCCATTGATAATGGCTTTTTATAGTTGTGCACGCGCTTAACTCAGAGTCAGTCAACTCAGAGTTGATTGAACTAACTCATTTCAGCTGTTTTGTAACCGAAAACTCAGAGTTTCCCATCTCAGGGTAAGTCAACTCAGAGTTCAAGCTTTAACTCAGAGTTGGTTGAACCTCCTTATTGAAACGGGCCCCAGTTTCCAGTGGGGCAATCCCCAATAGTGTGTGTGTGTGCGAGTGTGTACGTGTGCTTATGTGTGAGAAAGTGTGTGTGTGTGAGAGAGAGAGAGAGAGAGTGTGTGTGTGATTAAAAAGGAAGTCTGACATTTTTTGTGATTATTGTCACGGTGTAGTGTGGAATGAAGATAGGCTGAAGCTGACGCAAAGCTCCAATACAAAACATTTACTCAAAAACTCCAAACAGGTACAAGGAAGACTGGCAGAAGATTACACACACTTTGTCCCCTTGGAATTATAAAGTTCTATCTGTGTTCTGAGCAGTTTTTTGAGATATTAAGTTTTTGCATTACATATAGGAAAATTTATATGGGGAACAAGTTTCATTCAAACATGAAAATAACAGGGACCCTAAATGTATTCTAAACATACAATATCAAAATCCTCTCAAATTTGTAAATGGGGATTTTTGGAATGGGTCAAATGCAGATAGAACCTTCTAATTCTAAAAAAAACACTTTTCGCTTAGAATTATAAGGTTCTACCTGCCAAAACATTATTTGAACATTTAAATAAAAAAAAATAATGTTGTAACCATGTCTCAACATGTGTTAGAAAGTAAAATTTTATCCTTTCTATGACATTTATTTAATATTTTTTAGCACTTCCATGTATTTAGGACATTTCAAATTAAGCTAGGTAGGTCTAAATATTTTCCCCAGTGCATAATCTTCATTTTTGATATCAATTTGGTGGGTAATAAAACACATTGCAGAAATTATAATTTTAATCTTTAGGAATCTTTAAATCTTTAAAAGGAGCCACTGTAATACATCCGAGCAGGACTTTATTCCAGCTAAAGTGGGCCAGGTAAAATGGCTTTCTCTCTAGACCTCAATATGGCTGAAATAACATGCAAATGTTTATTGTTGTAATTAAGACCCCATTAAATAAATTGCTAAATATTTGATCTATAAGCCTTAATATGGTAAAAATTAAGACATTTTAAGACTTTAAAAACTGCAAGAAAATCAGCATGCTTCTGCAAATTAATTCATAAAGTTTAATAATCATTGAAAAATTATTCACTGACTATATAATTATCACAGTCTTTGTCTGCACCATTCTGTCTTCGTCATCTTCACTACACTTCCCAGCATCCTCTGTGATAGTCTCCACACCTGAACTCACTCCCTCAATCATCGTCCTGATCATCTGTGTCACCTGTCGTCACCTTGTTAGTGTTCATTTGAATCTGTATTTAGTTCTCTCTGTTTCAGTCTGAGTTTGTCAGCTCTTGATGGTGTTTCATGGATAGTGTGAGTAATCTTCTGCCAGTCTTCCTTGTACCTGTTTGGAGTTTTTGAGTAAATGTTTTCTATTGAAGCCTCTGCCTGTCTTCATTTCACAGTACACTGTGACAGAAGAACTGACCAAACATGGATTTCCCTGCAGTAAGACTAATGTGCCTTGAGCAGGGAAACAGCCCTCTTGAGGAACACCTGGAGGTTTTCCTGGATTTTGTACCTCAAACCAGTTTCACAGATGACTGCCTCTGCACGTTTCTACGTGTGGGACTGAACAACACCACTCTAACGCAGTTGTCTGGGGAACCACCTCAAGAACGCTTTGCCCAACTTGTGGAGTGGCTGCTGGGGTCCTGCGGATCGTCCTTCACTGTGGATGAAGTCACCAGCCCCACTCCAACGCCCGAGACCGTCCAGCCCGAGACCGTCCGCCTGAAGGGTCTTCACCGCCTGACGGGTCTTCATCACCTGAAGGGTCTTCACCGCCTGACGGGTCTTCACCACCTGAAGGGTCTTCATCACCTGAAGGGTCTTCACCGCCTGACGGGTCTTCACCACCTAACTGGTCTTCACCGCCTGACGGGTCTTCACCGCCTGACTGGTCTTCACCGCCTGACTGGTCTTCACCGCCTGACTGGTCTTCACCGCCTGACGGGTCTTCACCGCCTGACTGGTCTTCACCACCTAACTGGTCTTCACCGCCTGACTGGTCTTCACCGCCTGACTGGTCTTCACCGCCTGAGGGGTCTTCACCGCCTGACTGGTCTTCACCGCCTGACTGGTCTTCACCGCCTGACTGGTCTTCACCGCCTGACTGGTCTTCACCGCCTGACTGGTCTTCACCGCCTGACTGGTCTTCACCGCCTGACTGGTCTTCACCGCCTGACGGGTCTTCACCGCCTGACTGGTCTTCACCACCTGACTGGTCTTCACCGCCTGACTGGTCTTCACCGCCTGAGGGGTCTTCACCGCCTGACGGGTCTTCACCGCCTGACTGGTCTTCACCGCCTGACTGGTCTTCACCACCTAACTGGTCTTCACCGCCTGACTGGTCTTCACCGCCTGACTGGTCTTCACCGCCTGACTGGTCTTCACCGCCTGACTGGTCTTCACCGCCTGACTGGTCTTCACCGCCTGACTGGTCTTCACCGCCTAACTGGTCTTCACCGCCTGACGGGTCTTCACCGCCTGACGGGTCTTCACCGCCTGAGGGGTCTTCACCGCATGAGGGGTCTTCACCACCTAACTGGTCTTCACCGCCTGACTGGTCTTCACCGCCTGAGGGGTCTTCACCGTTCTGGCAACGCTCTCAGCCTGCTCCAGCTCCGCCCTGGTCCTGCTCCGCCCTGATCACGCCCTCAGCCTGTTCCTGCTCCGCCCTGGAGGCTTCCTGCTCTAATTCAGCCATGCCCTCGTCATCCTCCTGGGCACCCTCCCACCCCATTGATGTTCTACGGCGCGAGGTCACACCTTTGTAAAGAGGGGCGTTCTGTCACAGTCTTCGTTTGCACCATTCTGTCTTCGTCAACTTCACTACACTTCCCAGCATCCTCTTGTCTCCACACCTGAACTCAGTCCCTCAATCATCCACCTGTTCATTGTCCTGATCTGTGTCACCTTGTTAGTGTTCATTTTGTATCTGTATTTAGTTCTCTCTGTTTCAGTGTGTGCTGGTTGGTTTTTGATCATGTTTCAGGGACAGTGTGTGTAATCGTCTGCCTTTACCTGTTTGGAGTTTTTGAGTAAATGTTTTGTATTGGATCCTCAGCCTGTCTTCATTCCACACTACACCGTCACGATGTGGCTAATAATCACAAAAAATGTCAGACTCCTTTTTAATCACTCTCACTCTTACACACCAACACACTTTCTCAAACATACATGGACACACACAAATACTTTCAAACACACACACACTTGCATGTTGAATGGTTTTATAAAATATTCAATTTACTCACTGCATATTTGTATAATTCAGATAATAATAACTATAATTATGAAAGCTATTAATCATAACTAAAACATTATAAAGAAAATGAAAATAAAGATAAGCCACTTCATTAGCAGACTGATGTCATGAAGTAGCGTGTGTATGACACGCCAATTCGTATTTGCATTTTTGGCGTGCTATCAAGACGCATAATCGCTTTTCCGCGTGTTTATGAACGCCGTTGACTTAACGTTATATAAATATATGACTTACCTCAACCCTATCCCTAAACTTAACCGTCACTGGGGTTAATGGCGTTTATGACTGGACATTTGACGCGCGTGTACAGACACGCAGAATGACGCGGACGTTAATGGCGTTGACATACACGCGGATAGCTCAAAATGCGTAGAGATAACACGCCACTTGACTCGAAAGTAGCGTGTATGTTTACAAAAAAGTCGTGTCGTCATGTCATTAGACTACACAATTTAGTGAATTTTTAATTTCTTGTAAATGTATAGCATAATGCCTTTATGGGGTTTCTTCTTGTCTTCAAGGAAAAGCTGGCAACCCGACATATAAAAGTTGGTGCTGATTGGCTCATGCAGATAGAACCTTATAAAGCAAAGTTAGAATTCAACTTTGTAGATAGAACCTTTTTGTTTTTTCAATAAAAAGTCCCACAATGTACACAACTTCAAACACATCAAACGAGTCACAATAATAAGAAAATGTGAATAACTCAATTTTGACAAAAATGTAAGAGAGAACTTTATAATTCTAAGGGGACAACTATCCATGAAACATAAATCAAGAACCGACAAGCTCATAATGAAACAGAGAACTAAATACAGATACAAAATGAACACTAACAAGGTGACACAGATGATCAGGACGATGAACAGGTGGATGATTGAGGGAGTGAGTTCAGGTGTGGAGACGAGGATGCTGGGAAGTGTAGTGAAGATGACAAAGACTCAGGCGGTGAAGACCCTTTAGGTGATGAAGACCCTTCAGGCAGTGAAGACCCTTTAGGTGATGAAGACCCTTCAGGCAGTGAAGACCCTTTAGGTGATGAAGACCCTTCAGGCGGTGAAGACTCCTCAGGCGGTGAAGACTCCTCAGGCGCTGAAGACCCCTCAGGTGGTGAAGACCCTTTAGGTGATGAAGACCCTTTAGGTGATGAAGACCCTTCAGGTGGTGAAGACACCTCAGGCGGTGAAGACCCTTTAGGTGATGAAGACCCTTCAGGTGGTGAAGACTCCTCAGGCGGTGAAGACTCCTCAGGCGCTGAAGACCCCTCAGGTGGTGAAGACCCTTTAGGTGATGAAGACCCTTTAGGTGATGAAGACCCTTCAGGTGGTGAAGACACCTCAGGCGGTGAAGACCCTTTAGGTGATGAAGACCGTTCAGGCGGTAAAAACCCTTCAGGCAGTGAAGACCCTTCAGGTGATGAAGACCCTTCAGGCGGTGAAGACCCTTCAGGCGGTGAAGACCCTTCAGGCGGACGGTCTCGGGCTGGACGGTCTCGGGCGTTGGAGTGGGGCTGGTGACTTCATCCACAGTGAAGGACGATCCGCAGGACCCCAGCAGCCACTCCACAAGTTGGGCAAAGCGTCCTTGAGGTGGTTCCCCAGACAACTGCGTTAGAGTGGTGTTGTTCAGTCCCACACGTAGAAACGTGCAGAGGCAGTCATCTGTGAAACTGGTTTGAGATACAAAATCCAGGAAAACCTCCAGGTGTTCCTCAAGAGAGCCGTTTCCCTGCTCAAGGCACATTAGTCTTACTGCAGGGAAATCCATGTTTGGTCAGTTCTTCTGTCACAGTGTACTGTGAAATGAAGACAGGCTGAAACTTCAATAGAAAACATTTACTCAAAAACTCCAAACAGGTACAAGGAAGACTGGCAGAAGATTACTCACACTATCCATGAAACACAATCAAGAGCTGACAAACTCAGACTGAAACAGAGAGAACTAAATACAGACACAAATGAACACTAACAAGGTGACGACAGGTGACACAGATGATCAGGACGATGATTGAGGGAGTGAGTTCAGGTGTGGAGACTATCACAGAGGATGCTGGGAAGTGTAGTGAAGATGACGAAGACAGAATGGTGCAGACAAAGACTGTGACAATTATATAGTCAGTAAATAATTTTTCAATGATTATTAAACTTTATGAATTAATTTGCTGAAGCATGTTGATTTTCTTGCAGTTTTTAAAGTCTTAAAATGTCTTAATTTTTACCATATTAAGGCTTATAGATCAAATATTTAACAATTTATTTAATGGGGTCTTAATTACAACAATAAACATTTGCATGTTATTTCAGCCATATTGAGGTCTAGAGAGAAAGCCATTTTACCTGGCCCACTTTAGCTGGAATAAAGTCCTGCTCGGATGTATTACAGTAGCTCCTTTTAAAGATTTAAAGATTCCAAAAGATTAAAATTATAATTTCTGCAATGTGTTTTATTACCCACCAAATTGATATCAAAAATGAAGATTATGCACTGGGGAAAATATTTAGACCTACCTAGCTTAATTTGAAATGTCCTAAATACATGGAAGTGCTAAAAAATATTAAATAAATGTCATAGAAAGGATAAAATTGTACTTTCTAACACATGTTGAGACATTGTTACAACATTTTTTTTTATTATTTAAATGTTCAAATAATGTTTTGGCAGGTAGAACCTTATAATTCTAAGCGAAAAGTGTTTTTTTTTAGAATTAGAAGGTTCTATCTGCATTTGACCCATTCCAAAAATCCCCATTGACAAATTTGAGAGGATTTTGATATTGTATGTTTAGAATACATTTAGGGTCCCTGTTATTTTCATGTTTGAATGAATCTTGTTCCCCCTATAAATTTTCCTATATGTAATGCAAAAACTTTGAAGCTCAATATCTCAAAACTGCTCAGAACACAGATAGAACCTTATAATTCCAAGGGGACGAAATGCTGTAGAAGTTGTCAGGCCAACTTATTTTTTTTTCACGACTCACATTTAAACAAATTAAATCTAATGTAATTAGTGGCATAATTTGCTAAGGCGTTTATTGAATAAACATACATTATGAGGTTAGCTTCAATATATTCTAATAGCCGCTGTTGCATTTAAACTGAAGCTTTTCCTGAAAATGTACTAATGATGGTCTAAACTCCATTTGAGACATTAAAATCTGCCTGAGGTGCATCTTTTTACCTTTTAAACAACTTGTTAGGGCACATAAATGCTGCCATTTGTTTGAATCACAACCAATGGTTTTTAAAACTCCCAAGCACATTAAAATCCATTCACACTGATGTTAGACACTATGTCTGTCTTTTTACAACGTAATATGATTGGGATGAGATGTCGTCTCTCTTAAGTGCATAAACAACTGTCCCGCTCCGACTGACTCATAATAAAGTCCATGTGCTGTCTGATTTGATATGACACTGGCAAACAATGTCTTGAAAGAAAAAGATGCAAGATTGAGCCAAATGTTTTCAATTGCATGTCACTTTTCCTAAATGTCACGTTTTTATGCACTTGTTTACTCTTGTTATGTGAAGATATATGCTTGACAACTTGCAGTTTGACTGTTTCAGCTGCCATGGAACTTCAAATCTCTAAGCCTAATGCAAGTCTGAGTTATTAGTTTAAGTGTTGCTCACTAAAAGCAACCAGACACTCAAGATAATCGGGTCAGGAGGCAGGACAACCCTTTTCACGTGGAAAGAAACGATACCAATAAGAAAGCAAGCTGACGTAAGACTCACCTCCCGTTCGCACTGTAACTTGAAAAGTCTGTGTTCACGCCGTCTCCGCAACTTTTCAGCAAATTTTCGGTCAACAAGCGATCCAAACATTACTATCATCATTTCTTCTTACCCGATGTCCGCCATGTTTGTTTACACTAAAATCTGCGTTTGACCGCGAGATCGCGTGTTGGAATCTGGTTGTTGTTGTGTGTGTAGTGTGTGTATCTTGGTAACATCGCGGCACTACACACACAACAGAAATAAAACAGTTAAATCTATTTTTTTTTTCATTTTGTTTCTAATATTTTGAAAACCTGTTCAGATTTTAAAAATCTTTTAGTGTGGGCCTGCCATAAGACTTATTTTTGCAAATTGGGTTGATGCAAAAATCATTCATTCCAAGAACGCTTACTAACGTTATAAAAAACGTTATTTCTGAATGTTCCGAAAACATTAAATGTTTAAAAACGTTTTTTTTTTTCTTAGTAAAAATGAAAACATTTAATTTTATAAATCCATTTTGCAAACATTATGAATGTTCAACGCTATCTCACGACCAATTTGTACGAATTAGTAGGCTACGAGTGATTAAAAAGTGACTAATTCAGTGACTAATTCGTATTAATTCATACGACCTCACTCGTACGAATTCGATTTGTCTAAACCCACGTGATGGGTAGGTTTAGGGGTGGGGTCAGGGGTAGGTCATTCGCACGAATTCATACGAATTGGCCAACTCGTAAAATACGTAGCAAAAATTGTACTAATTCGTACAAGTGAGGTTGTACAGATTTTTACCAATTAGCCACCTCAGAAAATTTGGGTTGGATTGTTCCCTTGAATGCTCTCTGATCCAAACAATACTTTGAATGTTCTCTTGGAAGCGTAGCTATTGCATTCACCTGAGGAAAAAAAATCTACTCTGTTTATCTTAGAATTACGAGATAATTTTTCATCATGTTTGCTCTGTTTTTCCTGAATGAACGAGTTAATTATCTCAGAATTACAAGATATTTTTTCATGAAAAAAAGTTTTCACTCTGTTTTTATGAATGAGTTACTCATAATTTTGAGATAACTAAGTCATCAATTCCGAAAAACAGCAAAAACTTTTTTTTTCCATGAAAAATGATCTTGTAATTCTGAGATTATTAACTTGTTAATTCAGAAAAAACAGAGTAGATTTTCTTCCTCAAGTGAATGAAATACGCTTCTGTATGAATGCTCTGTGAACGTTTAAAAAACATCAGACGAATGGCCAACTAAAATGTTTCAGATAAAACGCTCCATATAAATAGTGTTTTTGTGATAACATTTTTAAAGACCAGATAACTTTGAATGAACATTTTGTACTGGAAGAATGTTTTGTCATAACTTTAGGAGAACCTCGCCAGAACGTCAGCCAAAGTTTTGAGATCATTCCCTGTTAGCTGGGAACCAAATCGCAATGTTCTAGAAACCTCTTCAAATATTTGTTTGCATGGGCAGACATCAGTTTTATATTCTTCAGAAAATGTAAAGATCTAGTCTAGTGCTTAATTGCCTCGTCTTTTAGATGTCGACTACAGCACTTTAAACTGACATCAAGCAGTGAGTGTTCGCTCATCGGATTCACATCGATCTGACCGTTGTCATCCTGGCCAAGTCAAAAAGCATTTAACAATGATCTACGTTATAATAGACTTTCCATGATCGTCCCCAAAGAGTTATTCTGAGTTTGGCATGAGAACGGCCATCTGTCAGAAATCAGCGGGGTCACGGGATGATTTCACTCAGCTGTAATTAGACGCATGTGCATGTGCCCACCAAAACACCTGCTTGATTTTTACTAGTGATTGTCGATAAATTATATTCAAACAAGCACTGGTGCTGCAGGGAATGCTGAGTAATTCTCTCTCCATTCCACAGCGATTATTCATGTTACACAAGACTCTCCAAAGTGTCATTATCCAGCATTTATGTTCATCATTTGACTTTAATCGGCTGGATTTCCTGATGCACAGACACAGCTGTGCAGGTGTACTGTGGGACGGGGTTTCTCTGAGGACAGTCGTAAAACAATCTTTACGAGTTGTATGTGTTGTTTTTAGTTTGCACCACAGAAAATGTGCTTTTCATCCATTATGATGCTCCATTTTGTTTATTTTATTCTACTAGTAATTATCTAATTGGGTGTTTCTTCAAGACGTGTGTGTATGTGTGTGTGTGTGTGTGTGTGTGTGTGAGAGAGAGAGAGAGAGAGAGAGAGAGCGTGTGCGTATGTGTGGTCCAGGTAAACCCTACATTAACCCCCTCAAACCTGAATTAAGTTTAAAGTGTCTGAAAAATATACATTTTCCCAGCTCATGGGGTTTCTATAAATGAATTATATATATATATATATATATATATATATATATTTATTTATTTATATATATATATATATATATATATATATATAATTGCTTTTGAAACTCTGGAAGGGTCTAGAGCCTCCATTTTTGCGCGCTGGTCGAAGTCTCGTAGCCCTCTGTCAGAATCCAGAGTTTCAAAAAGATCGGAGGGGGTCAAAATTTCGGCCCAAAAAAAAAAATGACAGTGTTACCCCTTATGTTTTTTTTTCAGGTCCAAATTTTGACCTTCGATATCTTGGCTCTGGAAGGGTCTAGAGCCTCCATTTTTGCGCGCTGGTCGAAGTCTCGTGGCCCTCTGTCAGAATCCAGAGTTTCAAGAAGATCGGAGGGGGTCAAAATTTCAGCCAAAAAAAAAAAAATGACAGTGTTACCCCTTATGTTTTTTTTTCAGGTCCAAATTTTGACCTTCGATATCTTGGCTCTGGAAGGGTCTAGAGCCTCCATTTTTGCGCGCTGGTCGAAGTCTCGTGGCCCTCTGTCAGAATCCAGAGTTTCAAAAAGATCGGAGGGGGTCAAAATTTCGGCCAAAAAAAAAAATGACAGTGTTACCCCTTATGTTTTTTTTTCAGGTCCAAATTTTGACCTTCGATATCTCGGCTCTGGAAGGGTCTAGAGCCTCCATTTTTGCGCGCTGGTCGAAGTCTCGTGGCCCTCTGTCAGAATCCAGAGTTTCAAGAAGATCGGAGGGGGTCAAAATTTCGGCCAAAAAAAAAAATGACAGTGTTACCCCTTATGTTTTTTTTTTCAGGTCCAAATTTTGACCTTCGATATCTCGGCTCTGGAAGGGTCTAGAGCCTCCATTTTTGCGCGCTGGTCGAAGTCTCGTGGCCCTCTGTCAGAATCCAGAGTTTCAAGAAGATCGGAGGGGGTCAAAATTTCAGCCAAGAAAAAAAATGACAGTGTTACCCCTTATGTTTTTTTTTTCAGGTCCAAATTTTGACCTATAATATCTCGGCTCTGGAAGGGTCTAGAGCCTCCATTTTTGTGCGCTGGTCGAAGTCTCGTGGCCCTCTGTCAGAATCCAGAGTTTCAAGAAGATCGGAGGGGGTCAAAATTTCGGCCAAAAAAAAAAATGACAGTGTTACCCCTTATGTTTTTTTTTCAGGTCCAAATTTTGACCTATAATATCTCGGCTCTGGAAGGGTCTAGAGCCTCCATTTTTGCGCGCTGGTCGAAGTCTCGTGGCCCTCTGTCAGAATCCAGAGTTTCAAGAAGATCGGAGGGGGTCAAAATTTCAGCCAAAAAAAAAAAAATGACAGTGATACCCCTTATGTTTTTTTTTCAGGTCCAAATTTTGACCTTCGATATCTCGGCTCTGGAAGGGTCTAGAGCCTCCATTTTTGCGCGCTGGTCGAAGTCTCGTGGCCCTCTGTCAGAATCCAGAGTTTCAAGAAGATCGGAGGGGGT
Source organism: Cyprinella venusta (assembly GCA_038021265.1). NCBI lineage: Eukaryota > Metazoa > Chordata > Actinopteri > Cypriniformes > Leuciscidae > Cyprinella > Cyprinella venusta. The sequence goes on along the minus strand of CM075876.1, from coordinate 31,169,082 downwards.
CAAAATTTCAGCCAAAAAAAAAAATGACAGTGTTACCCCTTATGTTTTTTTTTCAAGTCCAAATTTTGACCTTCGATATCTCGGCTCTGGAAGGGTTTAGAGCCTCCATTTTTGCGCGCTGGTCGAAGTCTCGTGGCCCTCTGTCAGAATCCGTTGTTTCAAAAAGATCGGAGGGGGTCAAAATTTCGGCCAAAAAAAAAAATGACAGTGTTACCCCTTATGTTTTTTTTTCAGGTCCAAATTTTGACCTTCGATATCTCGGCTCTGGAATGGTCTAGAGCCTCCATTTTTGCGCGCTGTTCGAAGTCTCGTGGCCCTCTGTCAGAATCCAGAGTTTCAAGAAAATCGGAGGGGGTCAAAATTTCGGCCAAAAAAAAAAAATGACAGTGTTACCCCTTATGTTTTTTTTTCAGGTCCAAATTTTGACCTTCGATATCTCGGCTCTGGAATGGTCTAGAGCCTCCATTTTTGCGCGCTGGTCGAAGTCTCGTGGCCCTCTGTCAGAATCCAGAGTTTCAAGAAGATCGGAGGGGGTCAAAATTTCGGCCAAAAAAAAAAAATGACAGTGTTACCCCTTATGTTTTTTTTTCAGGTCCAAATTTTGACCTTCGATATCTCGGCTCTGGAAGGGTCTAGAGCTTCCATTTTTGCGCGCTGGTCGAAGTCTCGTGGCCCTCTGTCAGAATCCAGAGTTTCAAGAAGATCGGAGGGGGTCAAAATTTCGGCCAAAAAAAAAAATGACAGTGTTACCCCTTATGTTTTTTTTTCAGGTCCAAATTTTGACCTTCGATATCTCGGCTCTGGAAGGGTCTAGAGCCTCCATTTTTGCGCACTGGTCGAAGTCTCGTGGCCCTCTGTCAGAATCCAGAGTTTCAAGAAGATCGGAGGGGGTCAAAATTTCGGCCAAAAAAAAAATGACAGTGTTACCCCTTATGTTTTTTTTCAGGTCCAAATTTTGACCTTCGATATCTCGGCTCTGGAAGGGTCTAGAGCCTCCATTTTTGCGCGCTGGTCGAAGTCTCGTGGCCCTCTGTCAGAATCCAGAGTTTCAAAAAGATCGGAGGGGGTCAAAATTTCGGCCCAAAAAAAAATGACAGTGTTACCCCTTATGGTTTTTTTTCAGGTCCAAATTTTGAACTTCGATATCTCGGCTCTGGGAAGGGTCTAGAGCCTCCATTTTTGCGCGCTGGTCGAAGTCTCGTGGCCCTCTGTCAGAATCCAGAGTTTCAAAAAGATCGGAGGGGGTCAAAATTTCGGCCAAAAAAAAAATGACAGTGTTACCCCTTATGTTTTTTTTTCAGGACCAAATTTTGACCTTCGATATCTCGGCTCTGGAAGGGTTTAGAGCCTCCATTTTTGCGCGCTGGTCGAAGTCTCGTGGCCCTCTGTCAGAATCCATTGTTTCAAAAAGATCGGAGGGGGTCAAAATTTCGGCCAAAAAAAAAAAATGACAGTGTTACCCCTTATGTTTTTTTTTCAGGTCCAAATTTTGACCTTCGATATCTCGGCTCTGGAAGGGTCTAGAGCCTCCATTTTTGCGCGCTGGTCGAAGTCTCGTGGCCCTCTGTCAGAATCCAGAGTTTCAAGAAGATCGGAGGGGGTCAAAATTTCGGCCAAAAAAAAAAATGACAGTGTTACCCCTTATGTTTTTTTTTCAGGTCCAAATTTTGACCTTCGATATCTCGGCTCTGGAAGGGTCTAGAGCCTCCATTTTTGCGCGCTGGTCGAAGTCTCGTGGCCCTCTGTCAGAATCCAGCGTTTCAAAAAGATCGGAGGGGGTCAAAATTTCGGCCCAAAAAAAAATGACAGTGTTACTCCTTATGTTTTTTTTTCAGGTCCAAATTTTGACCTTCGATATCTCGGCTCTGGAAGGGTTTAGAGCCTCCATTTTTGCGCGCTGGTCGAAGTCTCGTGGCCCTCTGTCAGAATCCGTTGTTTCAAAAAGATCGGAGGGGGTCAAAATTTCGGCCAAAAAAAAAAATGACAGTGTTACCCCTTATGTTTTTTTTTAGGTCCAAATTTTGACCTTCGATATCTCGGCTCTGGAAGGGTTTCAAAAAGATCGGAGGGGGTCAAAATTTCGGCCAAAAAAAAAAAAAAAGACAGTGTTACCCCTTATGTTTTTTTTTCAGGTCCAAATTTTGACCTTCGATATCTCGGCTCTGGAAGGGTCTAGAGCCTCCATTTTTGTGCGCTGGTCGAAGTCTCGTGGCCCTCTGTCAGAATCCAGAGTTTCAAGAAGATCGGAGGGGGTCAAAATTTCAGCCAAAAAAAAAAAAATGACAGTGTTACCCCTTATGTTTTTTTTTCAGGTCCAAATTTTGACCTTCGATATCTCGGCTCTGGAAGGGTCTAGAGCCTCCATTTTTGTGCGCTGGTCGAAGTCTCGTGGCCCTCTGTCAGAATCCAGAGTTTCAAGAAGATCGGAGGGGGTCAAAATTTCGGCCAAAAAAAAAAATGACAGTGTTACCCCTTATGTTTTTTTTTCAGGTCCAAATTTTGACCTTCGATATCTCGGCTCTGGAAGGGTTTAGAGCCTCCATTTTTGCGCGCTGGTCGAAGTCTCGTGGCCCTCTGTCAGAATCCAGAGTTTCAAAAAGATCGGAGGGGGTCAAAATTTCGGCCAAAAAAAAAAAATGACAGTGTTACCCCTTATGTTTTTTTTTCAGGTCCAAATTTTGACCTTCGATATCTCGGCTCTGGAAGGGTCTAGAGCCTCCATTTTTGCGCGCCGGTCGAAGTCTCGTGGCCCTCTGTCAGAATCCAGAGTTTCAAGAAGATCGGAGGGGGTCAAAATTTCGGCCAAAAAAAAAATGACAGTGTTACCCCTTATGTTTTTTTTTCAGGTCCAAATTTTGACCTTCGATATCTCGGCTCTGGAAGGGTCTAGAGCCTCCATTTTTGTGCGCTGGTCGAAGTCTCGTGGCCCTCTGTCAGAATCCAGAGTTTCAAGAAGATCGGAGGGGGTCAAAATTTCGGCCAAAAAAAAAAATGACAGTGTTACCCCTTATGTTTTTTTTTCAGGTCCAAATTTTGACCTTCGATATCTCGGCTCTGGAAGGGTTTAGAGCCTCCATTTTTGCGCGCTGGTCGAAGTCTCGTGGCCCTCTGTCAGAATCCAGAGTTTCAAGAAGATCGGAGGGGGTCAAAATTTCGGCCAAAAAAAAAAAAAAGACAGTGTTACCCCTTATGTTTTTTTTTCAGGTCCAAATTTTGACCTTCGATATCTCGGCTCTGGAAGGGTTTAGAGCCTCCATTTTTGCGCGCTGGTCAAAGTCTCGTGGCCCTCTGTCAGAATCCAGAGTTTCAAGAAGATCGGAGGGGGTCAAAATTTCGGCGAAAAACGACAGTGTTACCCCTTATGTTTTTTTTTTCAGGTCAAAACTTTGACATCCGATATCTCGGCTCTGGAAGGGTCTAGAGCCTCCATTTTTGCGCGCTGGTCGAAGTCTCGTGGCCCTCTGTCAGAATCCAGAGTTTCAAGAAGATCGGAGGGGGTCAAAATTTCGGCGAAAAATGACAGTGTTACCCCTTATGTTTTTTTTTCAGGTCAAAACTTTGACATCCGATATCTCGGCTCGGGAAGGGTCTAGAGCCTCCATTTTTGCGCGCTGGTCGAAGTCTCGTGGCCCTCTGTCAGAATCCAGAGTTTCAAGAAGATCGGAGGGGGTCAAAATTTCGGCCAAAAACGACAGTGTTACCCCTTATGTTTTTTTTTCAGGTCAAAACTTTGACATCCGATATCTCGGCTCTGGAAGGGTCTAGAGCCTCCATTTTTGCGCGCTGGTCGAAGTCTCGTGGCCCTCTGTCAGAATCCAGAGTTTAAAGAAGATCGGAGGGGGTCAAAATTTCGGCCAAAAACGACAGTGTTACCCCTTATGTTTTTTTTTCAGGTCAAAACTTTGACATCCGATATCTCGGCTCTGGAAGGGTCTAGAGCCTCCATTTTTGCGCGCTGGTCGAAGTCTCGTGGCCCTCTGTCAGAATCCAGAGTTTCAAGAAGATCGGAGGGGGTCAAAATTTCGGCCAAAAACGACAGTGTTACCCCTTATGTTTTTTTTTCAGGTCAAAACTTTGACATCCGATATCTCGGCTCTGGAAGGGTCTAGAGCCTCCATTTTTGCGCGCTGGTCGAAGTCTCGTGGCCCTCTGTCAGAATCCAGAGTTTCAAGAAGATCGGAGGGGGTCAAAATTTCGGCCAAAAACGACAGTGTTACCCCTTATGTTTTTTTTTTTCAGGTCAAAACTTTGACATCCGATATCTCGGCTCTGGAAGGGTCTAGAGCCTCCATTTTTGCGCGCTGGTCGAAGTCTCGTGGCCCTCTGTCAGAATCCAGAGTTTCAAGAAGATCGGAGGGGGTCAAAATTTCGGCCAAAAACGACAGTGTTACCCCTTATGTTTTTTTTTCAGGTCAAAACTTTGACGTCCGATATCTCGGCTCTGGAAGGGTCTAGAGCCTCCATTTTTGCGCGCTGGTCGAAGTCACGTGGCCCTCTGTCAGAATCCAGAGTTTCAAGAAGATCGGAGGGGGTCAAAATTTCGGCCAAAAACGACAGTGTTACCCCTTATGTTTTTTTTTCAGGTCAAAACTTTGACATCCGATATCTCGGCTCTGGAAGGGTCTAGAGCCTCAATTTTTCCGCGCTGGTCGAAGTCTCGTGGCCCTCTGTCAGAATCCAGAGTTTCAAGAAGATCGGAGGGGGTCAAAATTTCGGCCAAAAACGACAGTGTTACCCCTTATGTTTTTTTTTTCAGGTCAAAACTTTGACGTCCGATATCTCGGCTCTGGAAGGGTCTAGAGCCTCCATTTTTGCGTGCTGGTCGAAGTCTCGTGGCCCTCTGTCAGAATCCAGAGTTTCAAGAAGATCGGAGGGGGTCAAAATTTCGGCCAAAAACGACAGTGTTACCCCTTATGTTTTTTTTTCAGGTCAAAACTTTGACATCCGATATCTCGGCTCTGGAAGGGTCTAGAGCCTCCATTTTTGCGCGCTGGTCGAAGTCTCGTGGCCCTCTGTCAGAATCCAGAGTTTAAAGAAGATTGGAGGGGGTCAAAATTTCGGCCAAAAACGACAGTGTTACCCCTTATGTTTTTTTTTCAGGTCAAAACTTTGACATCCGATATCTCGGCTCTGGAAGGGTCTAGAGCCTCCATTTTTGCGCGCTGGTCGAAGTCTCGTGGCCCTCTGTCAGAATCCAGAGTTTCAAGAAGATCGGAGGGGGTCAAAATTTCGGCGAAAAACGACAGTGTTACCCCTTATGTTTTTTTTTCAGGTCAAAACTTTGACATCCGATATCTCGGCTCTGGAAGGGTTTAGAGCCTCCATTTTTGCGCGCTGGTCAAAGTCTCGTGGCCCTCTGTCAGAATCCAGAGTTTCAAGAAGATCGGAGGGGGTCAAAATTTCGGCCAAAAACGACAGTGTTACCCCTTATGTTTTTTTTTTCAGGTCAAAACTTTGACATCCGATATCTCGGCTCTGGAAGGGTCTAGAGCCTCAATTTTTCCGCGCTGGTCGAAGTCTCGTGGCCCTCTGTCAGAATCCAGAGTTTCAAGAAGATCGGAGGGGGTCAAAATTTCGGCCAAAAACGACAGTGTTACCCCTTATGTTTTTTTTTTCAGGTCAAAACTTTGACGTCCGATATCTCGGCTCTGGAAGGGTCTAGAGCCTCCATTTTTGCGTGCTGGTCGAAGTCTCGTGGCCCTCTGTCAGAATCCAGAGTTTCAAGAAGATCGGAGGGGGTCAAAATTTCGGCCAAAAACGACAGTGTTACCCCTTATGTTTTTTTTTCAGGTCAAAACTTTGACATCCGATATCTCGGCTCTGGAAGGGTCTAGAGCCTCCATTTTTGCGCGCTGGTCGAAGTCTCGTGGCCCTCTGTCAGAATCCAGAGTTTAAAGAAGATTGGAGGGGGTCAAAATTTAGGCCAAAAACGACAGTGTTACCCCTTATGTTTTTTTTTCAGGTCAAAACTTTGACATCCGATATCTCGGCTCTGGAAGGGTCTAGAGCCTCCATTTTTGCGCGCTGGTCGAAGTCTCGTGGCCCTCTGTCAGAATCCAGAGTTTCAAGAAGATCGGAGGGGGTCAAAATTTCGGCGAAAAACGACAGTGTTACCCCTTATGTTTTTTTTTTCAGGTCAAAACTTTGACATCCGATATCTCGGCTCTGGAAGGGTCTAGAGCCTCCATTTTTGCGCGCTGGTCGAAGTCTCGTGGCCCTCTGTCAGAATCCAGAGTTTCAAGAAGATCGGAGGGGGTCAAAATTTCGGCCAAAAACGACAGTGTTACCCCTTATGTTTTTTTTTTCAGGTCAAAACTTTGACATCCGATATCTCGGCTCTGGAAGGGTCTAGAGCCTCCATTTTTGCGTGCTGGTCGAAGTCTCGTGGCCCTCTGTCAGAATCCAGAGTTTCAAGAAGATCGGAGGGGGTCAAAATATCGGCCAAAAACGACAGTGTTACCCCTTATGTTTTTTTTTTCAGGTCAAAACTTTGACATCCGATATCTCGGCTCTGGAAGGGTCTAGAGCCTCCATTTTTGCGCGCTGGTCGAAGTCTCGTGGCCCTCTGTCAGAATCCAGAGTTTCAAGAAGATCGGAGGGGGTCAAAATTTCGGCCAAAAACGACAGTGTTACCCCTTATGTTTTTTTTTTCAGGTCAAAACTTTGACATCCGATATCTCGGCTCTGGAAGGGTCTAGAGCCTCCATTTTTGCGTGCTGGTCGAAGTCTCGTGGCCCTCTGTCAGAATCCAGAGTTTCAAGAAGATCGGAGGGGGTCAAAATATCGGCCAAAAACGACAGTGTTACCCCTTATGTTTTTTTTTCAGGTCAAAACTTTGACATCCGATATCTCGGCTCTGGAAGGGTCTAGAGCCTCCATTTTTGCGCGCTGGTCGAAGTCTCGTGGCCCTCTGTCAGAATCCAGAGTTTCAAGAAGATCGGAGGGGGTCAAAATTTCGGCCAAAAACGACAGTGTTACCCCTTATGTTTTTTTTTCAGGTCAAAACTTTGACATCCGATATCTCGGCTCTGGAAGGGTCTAGAGCCTCCATTTTTGCGCGCTGGTCGAAGTCTCGTGGCCCTCTGTCAGAATCCAGAGTTTCAAGAAGATCGGAGGGGGTCAAAATTTCGGCCAAAAACGACAGTGTTACCCCTTATGTTTTTTTTTTCAGGTCCAAATTTTGACCTTCGATATCTCGGCTCTGGAAGGGTCTAGAGCCTCCATTTTTGCGCGCTGGTCGAAGTCTCATGGCCCTCTATCAGAATCCCCACCCCCCACCCCCCCCCCGAAAAAAAAAATGGCCCACTGTCGTTTTCTTTTTTTGGCTGAAATTTTGACCCCTTCCGATCTTCTTGAAACTCTGGATTCTGACAGAGGGCCACGAGACTTCGACCAGCGCGCAAAAATGGAGGCTCTAGACCCTTCCAGAGCCGAGATATCGAAGGTCAAAATTTGGACCTGAAAAAAAACATAAGGGGTAACACTGTCATTTTTTTTTGGCCGAAATTTTGACCCCCTCCGATCTTTTTGAAACTCTGGATTCTGACAGAGGGCCACGAGACTTCAACCAGCGCGCAAAAATGGAGGCTCTAGACCCTTCCAGAGCCGAGATATCGAAGGTCAAAATTTGGACCTGAAAAAAAAAACATAAGGGGTAACACTGTCATTTTTTATTTTTTTTGGCCGAAATTTTGACCCCCTCCGATCTTCTTGAAACTCTGGATTCTGACAGAGGGCCACGAGACTTCGACCAGCACGCAAAAATGGAGGCTCTAGACCCTTCCAGAGCCGAGATATCGGACGTCAAAGTTTTGACCTGAAAAAAAAAACATAAGGGGTAACACTGTCGTTTTTGGCCGAAATTTTGACCCCCTCCGATCTTCTTGAAACTCTGGATTCTGACAGAGGGCCACGAGACTTCGACCAGCGCGGAAAAATTGAGGCTCTAGACCCTTCCAGAGCCGAGATATCGGATGTCAAAGTTTTGACCTGAAAAAAAAACATAAGGGGTAACACTGTCGTTTTTGGCCGAAATTTTGACCCCCTCCGATCTTCTTGAAACTCTGGATTCTGACAGAGGGCCACGTGACTTCGACCAGCGCGCAAAAATGGAGGCTCTAGACCCTTCCAGAGCCGAGATATCGGACGTCAAAGTTTTGACCTGAAAAAAAAACATAAGGGGTAACACTGTCGTTTTTGGCCGAAATTTTGACCCCCTCCGATCTTCTTGAAACTCTGGATTCTGACAGAGGGCCACGAGACTTCGACCAGCGCGCAAAAATGGAGGCTCTAGACCCTTCCAGAGCCGAGATATCGGATGTCAAAGTTTTGACCTGAAAAAAAAAAACATAAGGGGTAACACTGTCGTTTTTGGCCGAAATTTTGACCCCCTCCGATCTTCTTGAAACTCTGGATTCTGACAGAGGGCCACGAGACTTCGACCAGCGTGCAAAAATGGAGGCTCTAGACCCTTCCAGAGCCGAGATATCGGATGTCAAAGTTTTGACCTGAAAAAAAAACATAAGGGGTAACACTGTCGTTTTTGGCCGAAATTTTGACCCCCTCCGATCTTCTTGAAACTCTGGATTCTGACCGAGGGCCACGAGACTTCGACCAGCGCGCAAAAATGGAGGCTCTAGACCCTTCCAGAGCCGAGATATCGGATGTCAAAGTTTTGACCTGAAAAAAAAACATAAGGGGTAACACTGTCGTTTTTGGCCGAAATTTTGACCCCCTCCGATCTTCTTTAAACTCTGGATTCTGACAGAGGGCCACGAGACTTCGACCAGCGCGCAAAAATGGAGGCTCTAGACCCTTCCAGAGCCGAGATATCGGATGTCAAAGTTTTGACCTGAAAAAAAAACATAAGGGGTAACACTGTCGTTTTTGGCCGAAATTTTGACCCCCTCCGATCTTCTTGAAACTCTGGATTCTGACAGAGGGCCACGAGACTTCGACCAGCGCGCAAAAATGGAGGCTCTAGACCCTTCCCGAGCCGAGATATCGGATGTCAAAGTTTTGACCTGAAAAAAAAACATAAGGGGTAACACTGTCATTTTTCGCCGAAATTTTGACCCCCTCCGATCTTCTTGAAACTCTGGATTCTGACAGAGGGCCACGAGACTTCGACCAAGCGCGCAAAAATGGAGGCTCTAGACCCTTCCAGAGCCGAGATATCGGATGTCAAAGTTTTGACCTGAAAAAAAAAACATAAGGGGTAACACTGTCGTTTTTCGCCGAAATTTGACCCCCTCCGATCTTCTTGAAACTCTGGATCCTGACAGAGGGCCACGAGACTTCGACCAGCGCGCAAAAATGGAGGCTCTAGACCCTTCCAGAGCCGAGATATCGGATGTCAAAGTTTTGACCTGAAAAAAAAACATAAGGGGTAACACTGTCGTTTTTGGCCGAAATTTTGACCCCCTCCAATCTTCTTTAAACTCTGGATTCTGACAGAGGGCCACGAGACTTCGACCAGCGCGCAAAAATGGAGGCTCTAGACCCTTCCAGAGCCGAGATATCGGATGTCAAAGTTTTGACCTGAAAAAAAAACATAAGGGGTAACACTGTCGTTTTTGGCCGAAATTTTGACCCCCTCCGATCTTCTTGAACTCTGGATTCTGACAGAGGGCCACGAGACTTCGACCAGCACGCAAAAATGGAGGCTCTAGACCCTTCCAGAGCCGAGATATCGGACGTCAAAGTTTTGACCTGAAAAAAAAAACATAAGGGGTAACACTGTCGTTTTTGGCCGAAATTTTGACCCCCTCCGATCTTCTTGAAACTCTGGATTCTGACAGAGGGCCCACGAGACTTCGACCAGCGCGGAAAAATTGAGGCTCTAGACCCTTCCAGAGCCGAGATATCGGATGTCAAAGTTTTGACCTGAAAAAAAAACATAAGGGGTAACACTGTCGTTTTTGGCCGAAATTTTGACCCCCTCCGATCTTCTTGAAACTCTGGATTCTGACAGAGGGCCACGTGACTTCGACCAGCGCGCAAAAATGGAGGCTCTAGACCCTTCCAGAGCCGAGATATCGGACGTCAAAGTTTTGACCTGAAAAAAAAAACATAAGGGGTAACACTGTCGTTTTTGGCCGAAATTTTGACCCCCTCCGATCTTCTTGAAACTCTGGATTCTGACAGAGGGCCACGAGACTTCGACCAGCGCGCAAAAATGGAGGCTCTAGACCCTTCCAGAGCCGAGATATCGGATGTCAAAGTTTTGACCTGAAAAAAAAAACATAAGGGGTAACACTGTCGTTTTTGGCCGAAATTTTGACCCCCTCCGATCTTCTTGAAACTCTGGATTCTGACAGAGGGCCACGAGACTTCGACCAGCGCGCAAAAATGGAGGCTCTAGACCCTTCCAGAGCCGAGATATCGGATGTCAAAGTTTTGACCTGAAAAAAAAACATAAGGGGTAACACTGTCGTTTTTGGCCGAAATTTTGACCCCCTCCGATCTTCTTGAAACTCTGGATTCTGACAGAGGGCCACGAGACTTCGACCAGCGCGCAAAAATGGAGGCTCTAGACCCTTCCAGAGCCGAGATATCGGATGTCAAAGTTTTGACCTGAAAAAAAACATAAGGGGTAACACTGTCGTTTTTGGCCGAAATTTTGACCCCCTCCGATCTTCTTTAAACTCTGGATTCTGACAGAGGGCCACGAGACTTCGACCAGCGCGCAAAAATGGAGGCTCTAGACCCTTCCAGAGCCGAGATATCGGATGTCAAAGTTTTGACCTGAAAAAAAACATAAGGGGTAACACTGTCGTTTTTGGCCGAAATTTTGACCCCCTCCAATCTTCTTTAAACTCTGGATTCTGACAGAGGGCCACGAGACTTCGACCAGCGCGCAAAAATGGAGGCTCTAGACCCTTCCAGAGCCGAGATATCGGATGTCAAAGTTTTGACCTGAAAAAAAAACATAAGGGGTAACACTGTCGTTTTTGGCCGAAATTTTGACCCCCTCCGATCTTCTTGAAACTCTGGATTCTGACAGAGGGCCACGAGACTTCGACCAGCACGCAAAAATGGAGGCTCTAGACCCTTCCAGAGCCGAGATATCGGACGTCAAAGTTTTGACCTGAAAAAAAAAACATAAGGGGTAACACTGTCGTTTTTGGCCGAAATTTTGACCCCCTCCGATCTTCTTGAAACTCTGGATTCTGACAGAGGGCCACGAGACTTCGACCAGCGCGGAAAAATTGAGGCTCTAGACCCTTCCAGAGCCGAGATATCGGATGTCAAAGTTTTGACCTGAAAAAAAAACATAAGGGGTAACACTGTCGTTTTTGGCCGAAATTTTGACCCCCTCCGATCTTCTTGAAACTCTGGATTCTGACAGAGGGCCACGTGACTTCGACCAGCGCGCAAAAATGGAGGCTCTAGACCCTTCCAGAGCCGAGATATCGGACGTCAAAGTTTTGACCTGAAAAAAAAAACATAAGGGGTAACACTGTCGTTTTTGGCCGAAATTTTGACCCCCTCCGATCTTCTTGAAACTCTGGATTCTGACAGAGGGCCACGAGACTTCGACCAGCACGCAAAAATGGAGGCTCTAGACCCTTCCAGAGCCGAGATATCGGATGTCAAAGTTTTGACCTGAAAAAAAAACATAAGGGGTAACACTGTCGTTTTTGGCCGAAATTTTGACCCCCTCCGATCTTCTTGAAACTCTGGATTCTGACAGAGGGCCACGAGACTTCGACCAGCACGCAAAAATGGAGGCTCTAGACCCTTCCAGAGCCGAGATATCGGACGTCAAAGTTTTGACCTGAAAAAAAAACATAAGGGGTAACACTGTCGTTTTTGGCCGAAATTTTGACCCCCTCCGATCTTCTTGAAACTCTGGATTCTGACAGAGGGCCACGAGACTTCGACCAGCGCGGAAAAATTGAGGCTCTAGACCCTTCCAGAGCCGAGATATCGGATGTCAAAGTTTTGACCTGAAAAAAAAAACATAAGGGGTAACACTGTCGTTTTTGGCCGAAATTTTGACCCCCTCCGATCTTCTTGAAACTCTGGATTCTGACAGAGGGCCACGTGACTTCGACCAGCGCGCAAAAATGGAGGCTCTAGACCCTTCCAGAGCCGAGATATCGGACGTCAAAGTTTTGACCTGAAAAAAAAAACATAAGGGGTAACACTGTCGTTTTTGGCCGAAATTTTGACCCCCTCCGATCTTCTTGAAACTCTGGATTCTGACAGAGGGCCACGAGACTTCGACCAGCACGCAAAAATGGAGGCTCTAGACCCTTCCAGAGCCGAGATATCGGATGTCAAAGTTTTGACCTGAAAAAAAAACATAAGGGGTAACACTGTCGTTTTTGGCCGAAATTTTGACCCCCTCCGATCTTCTTGAAACTCTGGATTCTGACAGAGGGCCACGAGACTTCGACCAGCACGCAAAAATGGAGGCTCTAGACCCTTCCAGAGCAGAGATATCGGATGTCAAAGTTTTGACCTGAAAAAAAAAACATAAGGGGTAACACTGTCGTTTTTGGCCGAAATTTTGACCCCCTCCGATCTTCTTGAAACTCTGGATTCTGACAGAGGGCCACGAGACTTCGACCAGCGCACAAAAATGGAGGCTCTAGACCCTTCCAGAGCCGAGATATCGGATGTCAAAGTTTTGACCTGAAAAAAAAACATAAGGGGTAACACTGTCGTTTTTGGCCGAAATTTTGACCCCCTCCGATCTTCTTGAAACTCTGGATTCTGACAGAGGGCCACGAGACTTCGACCAGCGCGCAAAAATGGAGGCTCTAGACCCTTCCAGAGCCGAGATATCGGATGTCAAAGTTTTGACCTGAAAAAAAAAACATAAGGGGTAACACTGTCGTTTTTGGCCGATATTTTGACCCCCTCCGATCTTCTTGAAACTCTGGATTCTGACAGAGGGCCACGAGACTTCGACCAGCACGCAAAAATGGAGGCTCTAGACCCTTCCAGAGCTGAGATATCGGATGTCAAAGTTTTGACCTGAAAAAAAAAACATAAGGGGTAACACTGTCGTTTTTGGCCGAAATGTTGACCCCCTCCGATCTTCTTGAAACTCTGGATTCTGACAGAGGGCCACGAGACTTCGACCAGCGCGCAAAAATGGAGGCTCTAGACCCTTCCAGAGCCGAGATATCGGATGTCAAAGTTTTGACCTGAAAAAAAAAACATAAGGGGTAACACTGTCGTTTTTCGCCGAAATTTTGACCCCCTCCGATCTTCTTGAAACTCTGGATTCTGACAGAGGGCCACGAGACTTCGACCAGCGCGCAAAAATGGAGGCTCTAGACCCTTCCAGAGCCGAGATATCGGATGTCAAAGTTTTGACCTGAAAAAAAAACATAAGGGGTAACACTGTCGTTTTTGGCCGAAATTTTGACCCCCTCCAATCTTCTTTAAACTCTGGATTCTGACAGAGGGCCACGAGACTTCGACCAGCGCGCAAAAATGGAGGCTCTAGACCCTTCCAGAGCCGAGATATCGGATGTCAAAGTTTTGATCTGAAAAAAAAACATAAGGGGTAACACTGTCGTTTTTGGCCGAAATTTTGACCCCCTCCGATCTTCTTGAAACTCTGGATTTTGACAGAGGGCCACGAGACTTCGACCAGCGCGCAAAAATGGAGGCTCTAGACCCTTCCAGAGCCGAGATATCGGATGTCAAAGTTTTGACCTGAAAAAAAAACATAAGGGGTAACACTGTCGTTTTTGGCCGAAATTTTGACCCCCTCCAATCTTCTTTAAACTCTGGATTCTGACAGAGGGCCACGAGACTTCGACCAGCGCGCAAAAATGGAGGCTCTAGACCCTTCCAGAGCCGAGATATCGGATGTCAAAGTTTTGACCTGAAAAAAAAACATAAGGGGTAACACTGTCGTTTTTGGCCGAAATTTTGACCCCCTCCGATCTTCTTGAAACTCTGGATTCTGACAGAGGGCCACGAGACTTCGACCAGCACGCAAAAATGGAGGCTCTAGACCCTTCCAGAGCCGAGATATCGGACGTCAAAGTTTTGACCTGAAAAAAAAAACATAAGGGGTAACACTGTCGTTTTTGGCTGAAATTTTGACCCCCTCCGATCTTCTTGAAACTCTGGATTCTGACAGAGGGCCACGAGACTTCGACCAGCGCGGAAAAATTGAGGCTCTAGACCCTTCCAGAGCCGAGATATCGGATGTCAAAGTTTTGACCTGAAAAAAAAACATAAGGGGTAACACTGTCGTTTTTGGCCGAAATTTTGACCCCCTCCGATCTTCTTGAAACTCTGGATTCTGACAGAGGGCCACGTGACTTCGACCAGCGCGCAAAAATGGAGGCTCTAGACCCTTCCAGAGCCGAGATATCGGACGTCAAAGTTTTGACCTGAAAAAAAAAACATAAGGGGTAACACTGTCGTTTTTGGCCGAAATTTTGACCCCCTCCGATCTTCTTGAAACTCTGGATTCTGACAGAGGGCCACGAGACTTCGACCAGCGCGCAAAAATGGAGGCTCTAGACCCTTCCAGAGCCGAGATATCGGATGTCAAAGTTTTGACCTGAAAAAAAAACATAAGGGGTAACACTGTCGTTTTTGGCCGAAATTTTGACCCCCTCCGATCTTCTTGAAACTCTGGATTCTGACAGAGGGCCACGAGACTTCGACCAGCGCGCAAAAATGGAGGCTCTAGACCCTTCCAGAGCCGAGATATCGGATGTCAAAGTTTTGACCTGAAAAAAAAACATAAGGGGTAACACTGTCGTTTTTGGCCGAAATTTTGACCCCCTCCGATCTTCTTGAAACTCTGGATTCTGACAGAGGGCCACGAGACTTCGACCAGCGCGCAAAAATGGAGGCTCTAGACCCTTCCAGAGCCGAGATATCGGATGTCAAAGTTTTGACCTGAAAAAAAAACATAAGGGGTAACACTGTCGTTTTTGGCCGAAATTTTGACCCCCTCCGATCTTCTTAAACTCTGGATTCTGACAGAGGGCCACGAGACTTCGACCAGCGCGCAAAAATGGAGGCTCTTGACCCTTCCAGAGCCGAGATATCGGATGTCAAAGTTTTGACCTGAAAAAAAAACATAAGGGGTAACACTGTCGTTTTTGGCCGAAATTTTGACCCCCTCCGATCTTCTTGAAACTCTGGATTCTGACAGAGGGCCACGAGACTTCGACCAGCCCGCAAAATGGAGGCTCTAGACCCTTCCAGAGCCGAGATATCGGATGTCAAAGTTTTGACCTGAAAAAAAAAACATAAGGGGTAACACTGTCGTTTTTGGCCGAAATTTTGACCCCCTCCGATCTTCTTGAAACTCTGGATTCTGACAGAGGGCCACGAGACTTCGACCAGCGCGCAAAAATGGAGGCTCTAGACCCTTCCAGAGCCGAGATATCGGAGTCAAAGTTTTGACCTGAAAAAAAAACATAAGGGGTAACACTGTCGTTTTTGGCCGAAATTTTGACCCCCTCCGATCTTCTTGAAACTCTGGATTCTGACAGAGGGCCACGAGACTTCGACCAGCACGCAAAAATGGAGGCTCTAGACCCTTCCAGAGCCGAGATATCGGACGTCAAAGTTTTGACCTGAAAAAAAAAACATAAGGGGTAACACTGTCGTTTTTGGCCGAAATTTTGACCCCCTCCGATCTTCTTGAAACTCTGGATTCTGACAGAGGGCCACGAGACTTCGACCAGCGCGAAAAATTGAGGCTCTAGACCCTTCCAGAGCCGAGATATCGGATGTCAAAGTTTTGACCTGAAAAAAAAACATAAGGGGTAACACTGTCGTTTTTGGCCGAAATTTTGACCCCCTCCGATCTTCTTGAAACTCTGGATTCTGACAGAGGGCCACGAGACTTCGACCAGCACGCAAAAATGGAGGCTCTAGACCCTTCCAGAGCCGAGATATCGGATGTCAAAGTTTTGACCTGAAAAAAAACATAAGGGGTAACACTGTCGTTTTTGCCGAAATTTTGACCCCCTCCGATCTTCTTGAAACTCTGGATTCTGACAGAGGGCCACGAGACTTCGACCAGCACGCAAAAATGGAGGCTCTAGACCCTTCCAGAGCCGAGATATCGGGACGTCAAAGTTTTGACCTGAAAAAAAAACATAAGGGGTAACACTGTCGTTTTTGGCCGAAATTTTGACCCCCTCCGATCTTCTTGAAACTCTGGATTCTGACAGAGGGCCACGAGACTTCGACCAGCGCGGAAAAATTGAGGCTCTAGACCCTTCCAGAGCCGAGATATCGGATGTCAAGTTTTGACCTGAAAAAAAAAACATAAGGGGTAACACTGTCGTTTTTGGCCGAAATTTTGACCCCCTCCGATCTTCTTGAAACTCTGGATTTCTGACAGAGGGCCACGTGACTTCGACCAGCGCGCAAAAATGGAGGCTCTAGACCCTTCCAGAGCCGAGATATCGGGACGTCAAAGTTTTGACCTGAAAAAAAAAACATAAGGGGTAACACTGTCGTTTTTGGCCGAAATTTTGACCCCCTCCGATCTTCTTGAAACTCTGGATTCTGACAGAGGGCCACGAGACTTCGACCAGCCACGCAAAAATGGAGGCTCTAGACCCTTCCAGAGCCGAGATAAATCGGATGTCAAAGTTTTGACCTGAAAAAAAAACATAAGGGGTAACACTGTCGTTTTTGGCCGAAATTTTGACCCCCTCCGATCTTCTTGAAACTCTGGATTCTGACAGAGGGCCACGAGACTTCGACCAGCACGCAAAAATGGAGGCTCTAGACCCTTCCAGAGCAGAGATATCGGATGTCAAAGTTTTGACCTGAAAAAAAAAACATAAGGGGTAACACTGTCGTTTTTGGCCGAAATTTTGACCCCCTCCGATCTTCTTGAAACTCTGGATTCTGACAGAGGGCCACGAGACTTCGACCAGCGCACAAAAATGGAGGCTCTAGACCCTTCCAGAGCCGAGATATCGGATGTCAAAGTTTTGACCTGAAAAAAAAACATAAGGGGTAACACTGTCGTTTTTGGCCGAAATTTTGACCCCCTCCGATCTTCTTGAAACTCTGGATTCTGACAGAGGGCCACGAGACTTCGACCAGCGCGCAAAAATGGAGGCTCTAGACCCTTCCAGAGCCGAGATATCGGATGTCAAAGTTTTGACCTGAAAAAAAAAACATAAGGGGTAACACTGTCGTTTTTGGCCGATATTTTGACCCCCTCCGATCTTCTTGAAACTCTGGATTCTGACAGAGGGCCACGAGACTTCGACCAGCACGCAAAAATGGAGGCTCTAGACCCTTCCAGAGCCGAGATATCGGATGTCAAAGTTTTGACCTGAAAAAAAAAAACATAAGGGGTAACACTGTCGTTTTTGGCCGAAATGTTGACCCCCCTCCGATCTTCTTGAAACTCTGGATTCTGACAGAGGGCCACGAGACTTCGACCAGCGCGCAAAAATGGAGGCTCTAGACCCTTCCAGAGCCGAGATATCGGATGTCAAAGTTTTGACCTGAAAAAAAAAACATAAGGGGTAACACTGTCGTTTTTCGCCGAAATTTTGACCCCCTCCGATCTTCTTGAAACTCTGGATTCTGACAGAGGGCCACGAGACTTCGACCAGCGCGCAAAAATGGAGGCTCTAGACCCTTCCAGAGCCGAGATATCGGATGTCAAAGTTTTGACCTGAAAAAAAAACATAAGGGGTAACACTGTCGTTTTTGGCCGAAATTTTGACCCCCTCCAATCTTCTTTAAACTCTGGATTCTGACAGAGGGCCACGAGACTTCGACCAGCGCGCAAAAATGGAGGCTCTAGACCCTTCCAGAGCCGAGATATCGGATGTCAAAGTTTTGATCTGAAAAAAAAACATAAGGGGTAACACTGTCGTTTTTGGCCGAAATTTTGACCCCCTCCGATCTTCTTGAAACTCTGGATTTTGACAGAGGGCCACGAGACTTCGACCAGCGCGCAAAAATGGAGGCTCTAGACCCTTCCAGAGCCGAGATATCGGATGTCAAAGTTTTGACCTGAAAAAAAAACATAAGGGGTAACACTGTCGTTTTTGGCCGAAATTTTGACCCCCTCCAATCTTCTTTAACTCTGGATTCTGACAGAGGGCCACGAGACTTCGACCAGCGCGCAAAAATGGAGGCTCTAGACCCTTCCAGAGCCGAGATATCGGATGTCAAAGTTTTGACCTGAAAAAAAAACATAAGGGGTAACACTGTCGTTTTTGGCCGAAATTTTGACCCCCTCCGATCTTCTTGAAACTCTGGATTCTGACAGAGGGCCACGAGACTTCGACCAGCACGCAAAAATGGAGGCTCTAGACCCTTCCAGAGCCGAGATATCGGACGTCAAAGTTTTGACCTGAAAAAAAAAACATAAGGGGTAACACTGTCGTTTTTGGCTGAAATTTTGACCCCCTCCGATCTTCTTGAAACTCTGGATTCTGACAGAGGGCCACGAGACTTCGACCAGCGCGGAAAAATTGAGGCTCTAGACCCTTCCAGAGCCGAGATATCGGATGTCAAAGTTTTGACCTGAAAAAAAAACATAAGGGGTAACACTGTCGTTTTTGGCCGAAATTTTGACCCCCTCCGATCTTCTTGAAACTCTGGATTCTGACAGAGGGCCACGTGACTTCGACCAGCGCGCAAAAATGGAGGCTCTAGACCCTTCCAGAGCCGAGATATCGGACGTCAAAGTTTTGACCTGAAAAAAAAACATAAGGGGTAACACTGTCGTTTTTGGCCGAAATTTTGACCCCCTCCGATCTTCTTGAAACTCTGGATTCTGACAGAGGGCCACGAGACTTCGACCAGCGCGCAAAAATGGAGGCTCTAGACCCTTCCAGAGCCGAGATATCGGATGTCAAAGTTTTGACCTGAAAAAAAAAACATAAGGGGTAACACTGTCGTTTTTGGCCGAAATTTTGACCCCCTCCGATCTTCTTGAAACTCTGGATTCTGACAGAGGGCCACGAGACTTCGACCAGCGCGCAAAAATGGAGGCTCTAGACCCTTCCAGAGCCGAGATATCGGATGTCAAAGTTTTGACCTGAAAAAAAAACATAAGGGGTAACACTGTCGTTTTTGGCCGAAATTTTGACCCCCTCCGATCTTCTTGAAACTCTGGATTCTGACAGAGGGCCACGAGACTTCGACCAGCGCGCAAAAATGGAGGCTCTAGACCCTTCCAGAGCCGAGATATCGGATGTCAAAGTTTTGACCTGAAAAAAAAACATAAGGGGTAACACTGTCGTTTTTTGGCCGAAATTTTGACCA
>CM075876.1:31064786-31149634 GCA_038021265.1 Cyprinella venusta | reverse complement strand
TGATATCGGATGTCAAAGTTTTGACCTGAAAAAAAAAACATAAGGGGTAACACTGTCGTTTTTGGCCGAAATTTTGACCCCCTCCGATCTTCTTGAAACTCTGGATTCTGACAGAGGGCCACGTGACTTCGACCAGCGCGCAAAAATGGAGGCTCTAGACCCTTCCAGAGCCGAGATATCGGACGTCAAAGTTTTGACCTGAAAAAAAAAACATAAGGGGTAACACTGTCGTTTTTGGCCGAAATTTTGACCCCCTCCGATCTTCTTGAAACTCTGGATTCTGACAGAGGGCCACGAGACTTCGACCAGCACGCAAAAATGGAGGCTCTAGACCCTTCCAGAGCCGAGATATCGGATGTCAAAGTTTTGACCTGAAAAAAAAACATAAGGGGTAACACTGTCGTTTTTGGCCGAAATTTTGACCCCCTCCGATCTTCTTGAAACTCTGGATTCTGACAGAGGGCCACGAGACTTCGACCAGCACGCAAAAATGGAGGCTCTAGACCCTTCCAGAGCAGAGATATCGGATGTCAAAGTTTTGACCTGAAAAAAAAACATAAGGGGTAACACTGTCGTTTTTGGCCGAAATTTTGACCCCCTCCGATCTTCTTGAAACTCTGGATTCTGACAGAGGGCCACGAGACTTCGACCAGCGCACAAAAATGGAGGCTCTAGACCCTTCCAGAGCCGAGATATCGGATGTCAAAGTTTTGACCTGAAAAAAAAACATAAGGGGTAACACTGTCGTTTTTGGCCGAAATTTTGACCCCCTCCGATCTTCTTGAAACTCTGGATTCTGACAGAGGGCCACGAGACTTCGACCAGCGCGCAAAAATGGAGGCTCTAGACCCTTCCAGAGCCGAGATATCGGATGTCAAAGTTTTGACCTGAAAAAAAAAACATAAGGGGTAACACTGTCGTTTTTGGCCGATATTTTGACCCCCTCCGATCTTCTTGAAACTCTGGATTCTGACAGAGGGCCACGAGACTTCGACCAGCACGCAAAAATGGAGGCTCTAGACCCTTCCAGAGCCGAGATATCGGATGTCAAAGTTTTGACCTGAAAAAAAAAAACATAAGGGGTAACACTGTCGTTTTTGGCCGAAATGTTGACCCCCTCCGATCTTCTTGAAACTCTGGATTCTGACAGAGGGCCACGAGACTTCGACCAGCGCGCAAAAATGGAGGCTCTAGACCCTTCCAGAGCCGAGATATCGGATGTCAAAGTTTTGACCTGAAAAAAAAAACATAAGGGGTAACACTGTCGTTTTTCGCCGAAATTTTGACCCCCTCCGATCTTCTTGAAACTCTGGATTCTGACAGAGGGCCACGAGACTTCGACCAGCGCGCAAAAATGGAGGCTCTAGACCCTTCCAGAGCCGAGATATCGGATGTCAAAGTTTTGACCTGAAAAAAAAACATAAGGGGTAACACTGTCGTTTTTGGCCGAAATTTTGACCCCCTCCAATCTTCTTTAAACTCTGGATTCTGACAGAGGGCCACGAGACTTCGACCAGCGCGCAAAAATGGAGGCTCTAGACCCTTCCAGAGCCGAGATATCGGATGTCAAAGTTTTGATCTGAAAAAAAAACATAAGGGGTAACACTGTCGTTTTTGGCCGAAATTTTGACCCCCTCCGATCTTCTTGAAACTCTGGATTTTGACAGAGGGCCACGAGACTTCGACCAGCGCGCAAAAATGGAGGCTCTAGACCCTTCCAGAGCCGAGATATCGGATGTCAAAGTTTTGACCTGAAAAAAAAACATAAGGGGTAACACTGTCGTTTTTGGCCGAAATTTTGACCCCCTCCAATCTTCTTTAAACTCTGGATTCTGACAGAGGGCCACGAGACTTCGACCAGCGCGCAAAAATGGAGGCTCTAGACCCTTCCAGAGCCGAGATATCGGATGTCAAAGTTTTGACCTGAAAAAAAAACATAAGGGGTAACACTGTCGTTTTTGGCCGAAATTTTGACCCCCTCCGATCTTCTTGAAACTCTGGATTCTGACAGAGGGCCACGAGACTTCGACCAGCACGCAAAAATGGAGGCTCTAGACCCTTCCAGAGCCGAGATATCGGACGTCAAAGTTTTGACCTGAAAAAAAAAACATAAGGGGTAACACTGTCGTTTTTGGCTGAAATTTTGACCCCCTCCGATCTTCTTGAAACTCTGGATTCTGACAGAGGGCCACGAGACTTCGACCAGCGCGGAAAAATTGAGGCTCTAGACCCTTCCAGAGCCGAGATATCGGATGTCAAAGTTTTGACCTGAAAAAAAAACATAAGGGGTAACACTGTCGTTTTTGGCCGAAATTTTGACCCCCTCCGATCTTCTTGAAACTCTGGATTCTGACAGAGGGCCACGTGACTTCGACCAGCGCGCAAAAATGGAGGCTCTAGACCCTTCCAGAGCCGAGATATCGGACGTCAAAGTTTTGACCTGAAAAAAAAACATAAGGGGTAACACTGTCGTTTTTGGCCGAAATTTTGACCCCCTCCGATCTTCTTGAAACTCTGGATTCTGACAGAGGGCCACGAGACTTCGACCAGCGCGCAAAAATGGAGGCTCTAGACCCTTCCAGAGCCGAGATATCGGATGTCAAAGTTTTGACCTGAAAAAAAAACATAAGGGGTAACACTGTCGTTTTTGGCCGAAATTTTGACCCCCTCCGATCTTCTTGAAACTCTGGATTCTGACAGAGGGCCACGAGACTTCGACCAGCGCGCAAAAATGGAGGCTCTAGACCCTTCCAGAGCCGAGATATCGGATGTCAAAGTTTTGACCTGAAAAAAAAACATAAGGGGTAACACTGTCGTTTTTGGCCGAAATTTTGACCCCCTCCGATCTTCTTGAAACTCTGGATTCTGACAGAGGGCCACGAGACTTCGACCAGCGCGCAAAAATGGAGGCTCTAGACCCTTCCAGAGCCGAGATATCGGATGTCAAAGTTTTGACCTGAAAAAAAAACATAAGGGGTAACACTGTCGTTTTTGGCCGAAATTTTGACCCCCTCCGATCTTCTTTAAACTCTGGATTCTGACAGAGGGCCACGAGACTTCGACCAGCGCGCAAAAATGGAGGCTCTTGACCCTTCCAGAGCCGAGATATCGGATGTCAAAGTTTTGACCTGAAAAAAAAACATAAGGGGTAACACTGTCGTTTTTGGCCGAAATTTTGACCCCCTCCGATCTTCTTGAAACTCTGGATTCTGACAGAGGGCCACGAGACTTCGACCAGCCCGCAAAAATGGAGGCTCTAGACCCTTCCAGAGCCGAGATATCGGATGTCAAAGTTTTGACCTGAAAAAAAAACATAAGGGGTAACACTGTCGTTTTTGGCCGAAATGTTGACCCCCTCCGATCTTCTTGAAACTCTGGATTCTGACAGAGGGCCACGAGACTTCGACCAGCGCGCAAAAATGGAGGCTCTAGACCCTTCCAGAGCCGAGATATCGGATGTCAAAGTTTTGACCTGAAAAAAAAAACATAAGGGGTAACACTGTCGTTTTTGGCCGAAATTTTGACCCCCTCCGATCTTCTTGAAACTCTGGATTCTGACAGAGGGCCACGAGACTTCGACCAGCACGCAAAAATGGAGGCTCTAGACCCTTCCAGAGCCGAGATATCGGACGTCAAAGTTTTGACCTGAAAAAAAAAAACATAAGGGGTAACACTGTCGTTTTTGGCCGAAATTTTGACCCCCTCCGATCTTCTTGAAACTCTGGATTCTGACAGAGGGCCACGAGACTTCGACCAGCGCGGAAAAATTGAGGCTCTAGACCCTTCCAGAGCCGAGATATCGGATGTCAAAGTTTTGACCTGAAAAAAAAACATAAGGGGTAACACTGTCGTTTTTGGCCGAAATTTTGACCCCCTCCGATCTTCTTGAAACTCTGGATTCTGACAGAGGGCCACGAGACTTCGACCAGCACGCAAAAATGGAGGCTCTAGACCCTTCCAGAGCCGAGATATCGGATGTCAAAGTTTTGACCTGAAAAAAAAACATAAGGGGTAACACTGTCGTTTTTGGCCGAAATTTTGACCCCCTCCGATCTTCTTGAAACTCTGGATTCTGACAGAGGGCCACGAGACTTCGACCAGCACGCAAAAATGGAGGCTCTAGACCCTTCCAGAGCCGAGATATCGGACGTCAAAGTTTTGACCTGAAAAAAAAACATAAGGGGTAACACTGTCGTTTTTGGCCGAAATTTTGACCCCCTCCGATCTTCTTGAAACTCTGGATTCTGACAGAGGGCCACGAGACTTCGACCAGCGCGGAAAAATTGAGGCTCTAGACCCTTCCAGAGCCGAGATATCGGACGTCAAAGTTTTGACCTGAAAAAAAAAAAACATAAGGGGTAACACTGTCGTTTTTGTGGCCGAAATTTTGACCCCCTCCGATCTTCTTGAAACTCTGGATTCTGACAGAGGGCCACGAGACTTCGACCAGCGCGCAAAAATGGAGGCTCTAGACCCTTCCAGAGCCGAGATATCGGACGTCAAAGTTTTGACCTGAAAAAAAAAACATAAGGGGTAACACTGTCGTTTTTGGCCGAAATTTTGACCCCCTCCCATCTTCTTGAAACTCTGGATTCTGACAGAGGGCACGAGACTTCGACCAGCACGCAAAAATGGAGGCTCTAGACCCTTCCAGAGCAGAGATATCGGATGTCAAAGTTTTGACCTGAAAAAAAAACATAAGGGGTAACACTGTCGTTTTTGGCCGAAATTTTGACCCCCTCCGATCTTCTTGAAACTCTGGATTCTGACAGAGGGCCACGAGACTTCGACCAGCGCACAAAAATGGAGGCTCTAGACCCTTCCAGAGCCGAGATATCGGATGTCAAAGTTTTGACCTGAAAAAAAAAACATAAGGGGTAACACTGTCGTTTTTGGCCGAAATTTTGACCCCCTCCGATCTTCTTGAAACTCTGGATTCTGACAGAGGGCCACGAGACTTCGACCAGCGCGCAAAAATGGAGGCTCTAGACCCTTCCAGAGCCGAGATATCGGATGTCAAAGTTTTGACCTGAAAAAAAAAACATAAGGGGTAACACTGTCGTTTTTGGCCGATATTTTGACCCCCTCCGATCTTCTTGAAACTCTGGATTCTGACAGAGGGCCACGAGACTTCGACCAGCACGCAAAATGGAGGCTCTAGACCCTTCCAAAGCCGAGATATCGGATGTCAAAGTTTTGACCTGAAAAAAAAAACATAAGGGGTAACACTGTCGTTTTTGGCCGAAATTTTGACCCCCTCCGATCTTCTTGAAACTCTGGATTCTGACAGAGGGCCACGAGACTTCGACCAGCGCGCAAAAATGGAGGCTCTAGACCCTTCCAGAGCCGAGATATCGGATGTCAAAGTTTTGACCTGAAAAAAAAAACATAAGGGGTAACACTGTCGTTTTTCGCCGAAATTTTGACCCCCTCCGATCTTCTTGAAACTCTGGATTCTGACAGAGGCCACGAGACTTCGACCAGCGCGCAAAAATGGAGGCTCAAGACCCTTCCAGAGCCGAGATATCGGATGTCAAAGTTTTGACCTGAAAAAAAACATAAGGGGTAACCACTGTCGTTTTTGGCCGAAATTTTGACCCCCTCCGATCTTCTTTAAACTCTGGATTCTGACAGAGGGCCACGAGACTTCGACCAGCACGCAAAAATGGAGGCTCTAGACCCTTCCAGAGCCGAGATATCGGATGTCAAAGTTTTGACCTGAAAAAAAAACATAAGGGGTAACACTGTCGTTTTTGGCCGAAATTTTGACCCCCTCCGATCTTCTTGAAACTCTGGATTCTGACAGAGGGCCACGAGACTTCGACCAGCGCGCAAAAATGGAGGCTCTAGACCCTTCCAGAGCCGAGATATCGGATGTCAAAGTTTTGACCTGAAAAAAAAAACATAAGGGGTAACACTGTCGTTTTTGGCCGAAATTTTGACCCCCTCCGATCTTCTTGAAACTCTGGATTCTGACAGAGGGCCACGAGACTTCGACCAGCGCGCAAAAATGGAGGCTCTAGACCCTTCCAGAGCCGAGATATCGGATGTCAAAGTTTTGACCTGAAAAAAAAACATAAGGGGTAACACTGTCGTTTTTGGCCGAAATTTTGACCCCCTCCGATCTTCTTTAAACTCTGGATTCTGACAGAGGGCCACGAGACTTCGACCAGCGCGCAAAAATGGAGGCTCTAGACCCTTCCAGAGCCGAGATATCGGATGTCAAAGTTTTGACCTGAAAAAAAAACATAAGGGGTAACACTGTCGTTTTTGGCCGAAATTTTGACCCCCTCCGATCTTCTTGAAACTCTGGATTCTGACAGAGGGCCACGAGACTTCGACCAGCGCGCAAAAATGGAGGCTCTAGACCCTTCCCGAGCCGAGATATCGGATGTCAAAGTTTTGACCTGAAAAAAAAACATAAGGGGTAACACTGTCGTTTTTGGCCGAAATTTTGACCCCCTCCAATCTTCTTTAAACTCTGGATTCTGACAGAGGGCCACGGGACTTCGACCAGCACGCAAAAATGGAGGCTCTAGACCCTTCCAGAGCCGAGATATCGGACGTCAAAGTTTTGACCTGAAAAAAAAAACATAAGGGGTAACACTGTCGTTTTTGGACGAAATTTTGACCCCCTCCGATCTTCTTGAAACTCTGGATTCTGACAGAGGGCCACGAGACTTCGACCAGCACGCAAAAATGGAGGCTCTAGACCCTTCCAGAGCCGAGATATCGGACGTCAAAGTTTTGACCTGAAAAAAAAACATAAGGGGTAACACTGTCGTTTTTGGCCGAAATTTTGACCCCCTCCGATCTTCTTGAAACTCTGGATTCTGACAGAGGGCCACGAGACTTCGACCAGCACGCAAAAATGGAGGCTCTAGACCCTTCCAGAGCCGAGATATCGGACGTCAAAGTTTTGACCTGAAAAAAAAAACATAAGGGGTAACACTGTCGTTTTTGGCCGAAATTTTGACCCCCTCCGATCTTCTTGAAACTCTGGATTCTGACAGAGGGCCACGAGACTTTGACCAGCGTGGAAAAATTGAGGCTCTAGACCCTTCCAGAGCCGAGATATCGGACGTCAAAGTTTTGACCTGAAAAAAAAAACATAAGGGGTAACACTGTCGTTTTTGGCCGAAATTTTGACCCCCTCCGATCTTCTTGAAACTCTGGATTCTGACAGAGGGCCACGAGACTTCGACCAGCGCGCAAAAATGGAGGCTCTAGACCCTTCCAGAGCCGAGATATCGGATGTCAAAGTTTTGACCTGAAAAAAAAACATAAGGGGTAACACTGTCGTTTTTGGCCGAAATTTTGACCCCCTCCGATCTTCTTGAAACTCTGGATTCTGACAGAGGGCCACGAGACTTCGACCAGCGCGCAAAAATGGAGGCTCTAGACCCTTCCAGAGCCGAGATATCGGATGTCAAAGTTTTGACCTGAAAAAAAAACATAAGGGGTAACACTGTCGTTTTTGGCCGAAATTTTGACCCCCTCCGATCTTCTTTAAACTCTGGATTCTGACAGAGGGCCACGAGACTTCGACCAGCGCGCAAAAATGGAGGCTCTAGACCCTTCCAGAGCCGAGATATCGGATGTCAAAGTTTTGACCTGAAAAAAAAACATAAGGGGTAACACTGTCGTTTTTGGCCGAAATTTTGACCCCCTCCGATCTTCTTGAAACTCTGGATTCTGACAGAGGGCCACGAGACTTCGACCAGCCCGCAAAAATGGAGGCTCTAGACCCTTCCAGAGCCGAGATATCGGATGTCAAAGTTTTGACCTGAAAAAAAAACATAAGGGGTAACACTGTCGTTTTTGGCCGAAATGTTGACCCCCTCCGATCTTCTTGAAACTCTGGATTCTGACAGAGGGCCACGAGACTTCGACCAGCGCGCAAAAATGGAGGCTCTAGACCCTTCCAGAGCCGAGATATCGGATGTCAAAGTTTTGACCTGAAAAAAAAACATAAGGGGTAACACTGTCGTTTTTGGCCGAAATTTTGACCCCCTCCGATCTTCTTGAAACTCTGGATTCTGACAGAGGGCCACGAGACTTCGACCAGCGCGCAAAAATGGAGGCTCTAGACCCTTCCAGAGCCGAGATATCGGATGTCAAAGTTTTGACCTGAAAAAAAAACATAAGGGGTAACACTGTCGTTTTTGGCCGAAATTTTGACCCCCTCCGATCTTCTTTAAACTCTGGATTCTGACAGAGGGCCACGAGACTTCGACCAGCGCGCAAAAATGGAGGCTCTAGACCCTTCCAGAGCCGAGATATCGGATGTCAAAGTTTTGACCTGAAAAAAAAACATAAGGGGTAACACTGTCGTTTTTGGCCGAAATTTTGACCCCCTCCGATCTTCTTGAAACTCTGGATTCTGACAGAGGGCCACGAGACTTCGACCAGCCCGCAAAAATGGAGGCTCTAGACCCTTCCAGAGCCGAGATATCGGATGTCAAAGTTTTGACCTGAAAAAAAAACATAAGGGGTAACACTGTCGTTTTTGGCCGAAATGTTGACCCCCTCCGATCTTCTTGAAACTCTGGATTCTGACAGAGGGCCACGAGACTTCGACCAGCGCGCAAAAATGGAGGCTCTAGACCCTTCCCGAGCCGAGATATCGGATGTCAAAGTTTTGACTTGAAAAAAAAACATAAGGGGTAACACTGTCGTTTTTGGCCGAAATTTTGACCCCCTCCAATCTTCTTTAAACTCTGGATTCTGACAGAGGGCCACGAGACTTCGACCAGCGCGCAAAAATGGAGGCTCCAGACCCTTCCAGAGCCGAGATATCGGATGTCAAAGTTTTGACCTGAAAAAAAAACATAAGGGGTAACACTGTCGTTTTTGGCCGAAATTTTGACCCCCTCCGATCTTCTTGAAACTCTGGATTCTGACAGAGGGCCACGAGACTTCGACCAGCACGCAAAAATGGAGGCTCTAGACCCTTCCAGAGCCGAGATATCGGACGTCAAAGTTTTGACCTGAAAAAAAAAACATAAGGGGTAACACTGTCGTTTTTGGCCGAAATTTTGACCCCCTCCGATCTTCTTGAAACTCTGGATTCTGACAGAGGGCCACGAGACTTCGACCAGCGCGGAAAAATTGAGGCTCTAGACCCTTCCAGAGCCGAGATATCGGATGTCAAAGTTTTGACCTGAAAAAAAAACATAAGGGGTAACACTGTCGTTTTTGGCCGAAATTTTGACCCCCTCCGATCTTCTTGAAACTCTGGATTCTGACAGAGGGCCACGTGACTTCGACCAGCGCGCAAAAATGGAGGCTCTAGACCCTTCCAGAGCCGAGATATCGGACGTCAAAGTTTTGACCTGAAAAAAAAACATAAGGGGTAACACTGTCGTTTTTGGACGAAATTTTGACCCCCTCCGATCTTCTTGAAACTCTGGATTCTGACAGAGGGCCACGAGACTTCGACCAGCACGCAAAAATGGAGGCTCTAGACCCTTCCAGAGCCGAGATATCGGATGTCAAAGTTTTGACCTGAAAAAAAAACATAAGGGGTAACACTGTCGTTTTTGGCCGAAATTTTGACCCCCTCCGATCTTCTTGAAACTCTGGATTCTGACAGAGGGCCACGAGACTTCGACCAGCACGCAAAAATGGAGGCTCTAGACCCTTCCAGAGCCGAGATATCGGACGTCAAAGTTTTGACCTGAAAAAAAAACATAAGGGGTAACACTGTCGTTTTTGGCCGAAATTTTGACCCCCTCCGATCTTCTTGAAACTCTGGATTCTGACAGAGGGCCACGAGACTTCGACCAGCGCGGAAAAATTGAGGCTCTAGACCCTTCCAGAGCCGAGATATCGGACGTCAAAGTTTTGACCTGAAAAAAAAAACATAAGGGGTAACACTGTCGTTTTTGGCCGAAATTTTGACCCCCTCCGATCTTCTTGAAACTCTGGATTCTGACAGAGGGCCACGAGACTTCGACCAGCGCGCAAAAATGGAGGCTCTAGACCCTTCCAGAGCCGAGATATCGGACGTCAAAGTTTTGACCTGAAAAAAAAACATAAGGGGTAACACTGTCGTTTTTGGCCGAAATTTTGACCCCCTCCGATCTTCTTGAAACTCTGGATTCTGACAGAGGGCCACGAGACTTCGACCAGCACGCAAAAAAAGAGGCTCTAGACCCTTCCAGAGCAGAGATATCGGATGTCAAAGTTTTGACCTGAAAAAAAAACATAAGGGGTAACACTGTCGTTTTTGGCCGAAATTTTGACCCCCTCCGATCTTCTTGAAACTCTGGATTCTGACAGAGGGCCACGAGACTTCGACCAGCGCACAAAAATGGAGGCTCTAGACCCTTCCAGAGCCGAGATATCGGATGTCAAAGTTTTGACCTGAAAAAAAAACATAAGGGGTAACACTGTCGTTTTTGGCCGAAATTTTGACCCCCTCCGATCTTCTTGAAACTCTGGATTCTGACAGAGGGCCACGAGACTTCGACCAGCGCGCAAAAATGGAGGCTCTAGACCCTTCCAGAGCCGAGATATCGGATGTCAAAGTTTTGACCTGAAAAAAAAAACATAAGGGGTAACACTGTCGTTTTTGGCCGATATTTTGACCCCCTCCGATCTTCTTGAAACTCTGGATTCTGACAGAGGGCCACGAGACTTCGACCAGCACGCAAAAATGGAGGCTCTAGACCCTTCCAGAGCCGAGATATCGGATGTCAAAGTTTTGACCTGAAAAAAAAAACATAAGGGGTAACACTGTCGTTTTTGGCCGAAATTTTGACCCCCTCCGATCTTCTTGAAACTCTGGATTCTGACAGAGGGCCACGAGACTTCGACCAGCGCGCAAAAATGGAGGCTCTAGACCCTTCCAGAGCCGAGATATCGGATGTCAAAGTTTTGACCTGAAAAAAAAAACATAAGGGGTAACACTGTCGTTTTTCGCCGAAATTTTGACCCCCTCCGATCTTCTTGAAACTCTGGATTCTGACAGAGGGCCACGAGACTTCGACCAGCGCGCAAAAATGGAGGCTCTAGACCCTTCCAGAGCCGAGATATCGGATGTCAAAGTTTTGACCTGAAAAAAAAACATAAGGGGTAACACTGTCGTTTTTGGCCGAAATTTTGACCCCCTCCAATCTTCTTTAAACTCTGGATTCTGACAGAGGGCCACGAGACTTCGACCAGCGCGCAAAAATGGAGGCTCTAGACCCTTCCAGAGCCGAGATATCGGATGTCAAAGTTTTGACCTGAAAAAAAAACATAAGGGGTAACACTGTCGTTTTTGGCCGAAATTTTGACCCCCTCCGATCTTCTTGAAACTCTGGATTCTGACAGAGGGCCACGAGACTTCGACCAGCACGCAAAAATGGAGGCTCTAGACCCTTCCAGAGCCGAGATATCGGACGTCAAAGTTTTGACCTGAAAAAAAAAACATAAGGGGTAACACTGTCGTTTTTGGCCGAAATTTTGACCCCCTCCGATCTTCTTGAAACTCTGGATTCTGACAGAGGGCCACGAGACTTCGACCAGCGCGGAAAAATTGAGGCTCTAGACCCTTCCAGAGCCGAGATATCGGATGTCAAAGTTTTGACCTGAAAAAAAAACATAAGGGGTAACACTGTCGTTTTTGGCCGAAATTTTGACCCCCTCCGATCTTCTTGAAACTCTGGATTCTGACAGAGGGCCACGTGACTTCGACCAGCGCGCAAAAATGGAGGCTCTAGACCCTTCCAGAGCCGAGATATCGGACGTCAAAGTTTTGACCTGAAAAAAAAACATAAGGGGTAACACTGTCGTTTTTGGCCGAAATTTTGACCCCCTCCGATCTTCTTGAAACTCTGGATTCTGACAGAGGGCCACGAGACTTCGACCAGCGCACAAAAATGGAGGCTCTAGACCCTTCCAGAGCCGAGATATCGGATGTCAAAGTTTTGACCTGAAAAAAAAACATAAGGGGTAACACTGTCGTTTTTGGCCGAAATTTTGACCCCCTCCGATCTTCTTGAAACTCTGGATTCTGACAGAGGGCCACGAGACTTCGACCAGCACGCAAAAATGGAGGCTCTAGACCCTTCCAGAGCCGAGATATCGG
The DNA here is from genome assembly GCA_038021265.1 of Cyprinella venusta. Lineage (NCBI taxonomy): Eukaryota > Metazoa > Chordata > Actinopteri > Cypriniformes > Leuciscidae > Cyprinella > Cyprinella venusta. The sequence goes on along the minus strand of CM075876.1, from coordinate 31,137,558 downwards.
ATGTCAAAGTTTTGACCTGAAAAAAAAACATAAGGGGTAACACTGTCGTTTTTGGCCGAAATTTTGACCCCCTCCGATCTTCTTGAAACTCTGGATTCTGACAGAGGGCCACGAGACTTCGACCAGCGCGCAAAAATGGAGGCTCTAGACCCTTCCAGAGCCGAGATATCGGATGTCAAAGTTTTGACCTGAAAAAAAAACATAAGGGGTAACACTGTCGTTTTTGGCCGAAATTTTGACCCCCTCCGATCTTCTTGAAACTCTGGATTCTGACAGAGGGCCACGAGACTTCGACCAGCGCGCAAAAATGGAGGCTCTAGACCCTTCCAGAGCCGAGATATCGGATGTCAAAGTTTTGACCTGAAAAAAAAACATAAGGGGTAACACTGTCGTTTTTGGCCGAAATTTTGACCCCCTCCGATCTTCTTGAAACTCTGGATTCTGACAGAGGGCCACGAGACTTCGACCAGCCCGCAAAAATGGAGGCTCTAGACCCTTCCAGAGCCGAGATATCGGAGGTCAAAGTTTTGACCTGAAAAAAAACATAAGGGGTAACACTGTCGTTTTTGGCCGAAATGTTGACCCCCTCCGATCTTCTTGAAACTCTGGATTCTGACAGAGGGCCACGAGACTTCGACCAGCGCGCAAAAATGGAGGCTCTAGACCCTTCCCGAGCCGAGATATCGGATGTCAAAGTTTTGACCTGAAAAAAAAACATAAGGGGTAACACTGTCGTTTTTGGCCGAAATTTTGACCCCCTCCAATCTTCTTTAAACTCTGGATTCTGACAGAGGGCCACGAGACTTCGACCAGCGCGCAAAAATGGAGGCTCCAGACCCTTCCAGAGCCGAGATATCGGATGTCAAAGTTTTGACCTGAAAAAAAAACATAAGGGGTAACACTGTCGTTTTTGGCCGAAATTTTGACCCCTCCGATCTTCTTGAAACTCTGGATTCTGACAGAGGGCCACGAGACTTCGACCAGCACGCAAAAATGGAGGCTCTAGACCCTTCCAGAGCCGAGATATCGGACGTCAAAGTTTTGACCTGAAAAAAAAACATAAGGGGTAACACTGTCGTTTTTGGCCGAAATTTTGACCCCCTCCGATCTTCTTGAAACTCTGGATTCTGACAGAGGGCCACGAGACTTCGACCAGCGCGGAAAAATTGAGGCTCTAGACCCTCCAGAGCCGAGATATCGGATGTCAAAGTTTTGACCTGAAAAAAAAACATAAGGGGTAACACTGTCGTTTTTGGCCGAAATTTTGACCCCTCCGATCTCTTGAAACTCTGGATTCTGACAGAGGGCCACGTGACTTCGACCAGCGCGCAAAAATGGAGGCTCTAGACCCTTCCAGAGCCGAGATATCGGACGTCAAAGTTTTGACCTGAAAAAAAAACATAAGGGGTAACACTGTCGTTTTTGGACGAAATTTTGACCCCCTCCGATCTTCTTGAAACTCTGGATTCTGACAGAGGGCCACGAGACTTCGACCAGCACGCAAAATGGAGGCTCTAGACCCTTCCAGAGCCGAGATATCGGATGTCAAAGTTTTGACCTGAAAAAAAAACATAAGGGGTAACACTGTCGTTTTTGGCCGAAATTTTGACCCCCTCCGATCTTCTTGAAACTCTGGATTCTGACAGAGGGCCACGAGACTTCGACCAGCACGCAAAAATGGAGGCTCTAGACCCTTCCAGAGCCGAGATATCGGACGTCAAAGTTTTGACCTGAAAAAAAAACATAAGGGGTAACACTGTCGTTTTTGGCCGAAATTTTGACCCCCTCCGATCTTCTTGAAACTCTGGATTCTGACAGAGGGCCACGAGACTTCGACCAGCGCGGAAAAATTGAGGCTCTAGACCCTTCCAGAGCCGAGATATCGGACGTCAAAGTTTTGACCTGAAAAAAAAACATAAGGGGTAACACTGTCGTTTTTGGCCGAAATTTTGACCCCCTCCGATCTTCTTGAAACTCTGGATTCTGACAGAGGGCCACGAGACTTCGACCAGCGCGCAAAAATGGAGGCTCTAGACCCTTCCAGAGCCGAGATATCGGACGTCAAAGTTTTGACCTGAAAAAAAAACATAAGGGGTAACACTGTCGTTTTTGGCCGAAATTTTGACCCCCTCCGATCTTCTTGAAACTCTGGATTCTGACAGAGGGCCACGAGACTTCGACCAGCACGCAAAAATGGAGGCTCTAGACCCTTCCAGAGCCGAGATATCGGATGTCAAAGTTTTGACCTGAAAAAAAAAACATAAGGGGTAACACTGTCGTTTTTCGCCGAAATTTTGACCCCCTCCGATCTTCTTGAAACTCTGGATTCTGACAGAGGGCCACGAGACTTCGACCAGCGCGCAAAAATGGAGGCTCTAGACCCTTCCAGAGCCGAGATATCGGATGTCAAAGTTTTGACCTGAAAAAAAAACATAAGGGGTAACACTGTCGTTTTTGGCCGAAATTTTGACCCCCTCCGATCTTCTTGAAACTCTGGATTCTGACAGAGGGCCACGAGACTTCGACCAGCACGCAAAAATGGAGGCTCTAGACCCTTCCAGAGCCGAGATATCGGACGTCAAAGTTTTGACCTGAAAAAAAAACATAAGGGGTAACACTGTCGTTTTTGGCCGAAATTTTGACCCCCTCCGATCTTCTTGAAACTCTGGATTCTGACAGAGGGCCACGAGACTTCGACCAGCGCGGAAAAATTGAGGCTCTAGACCCTTCCAGAGCCGAGATATCGGACGTCAAAGTTTTGACCTGAAAAAAAAAAACATAAGGGGTAACACTGTCGTTTTTGGCCGAAATTTTGACCCCCTCCGATCTTCTTGAAACTCTGGATTCTGACAGAGGGCCACGAGACTTCGACCAGCGCGCAAAAATGGAGGCTCTAGACCCTTCCAGAGCCGAGATATCGGACGTCAAAGTTTTGACCTGAAAAAAAAACATAAGGGGTAACACTGTCGTTTTTGGCCGAAATTTTGACCCCCTCCGATCTTCTTGAAACTCTGGATTCTGACAGAGGGCCACGAGACTTCGACCAGCACGCAAAAAAGAGGCTCTAGACCCTTCCAGAGCAGAGATATCGGATGTCAAAGTTTTGACCTGAAAAAAAAACATAAGGGGTAACACTGTCGTTTTTGGCCGAAATTTTGACCCCCTCCGATCTTCTTGAAACTCTGGATTCTGACAGAGGGCCACGAGACTTCGACCAGCACGCAAAAATGGAGGCTCTAGACCCTTCCAGAGCCGAGATATCGGACGTCAAAGTTTTGACCTGAAAAAAAAACATAAGGGGTAACACTGTCGTTTTTGGCCGAAATTTTGACCCCCTCCGATCTTCTTGAAACTCTGGATTCTGACAGAGGGCCACGAGACTTCGACCAGCACGCAAAAATGGAGGCTCTAGACCCTTCCAGAGCCGAGATATCGGACGTCAAAGTTTTGACCTGAAAAAAAAACATAAGGGGTAACACTGTCGTTTTTGGCCGAAATTTTGACCCCCTCCGATCTTCTTGAAAACTCTGGATTCTGACAGAGGGCCACGAGACTTCTGACCAGCGTGGAAAAATTGAGGCTCTAGACCCTTCCAGAGCCGAGATATCGGACGTCAAAGTTTTGACCTGAAAAAAAAAACATAAGGGGTAACACTGTCGTTTTTGGCCGAAATTTTGACCCCCTCCGATCTTCTTGAAACTCTGGATTCTGACAGAGGGCCACGAGACTTCGACCAGCGCGCAAAAATGGAGGCTCTAGACCCTTCCAGAGCCGAGATATCGGATGTCAAAGTTTTGACCTGAAAAAAAAAACATAAGGGGTAACACTGTCGTTTTTGGCCGAAATTTTGACCCCCTCCGATCTTCTTGAAACTCTGGATTCTGACAGAGGGCCACGAGACTTCGACCAGCGCGCAAAAATGGAGGCTCTAGACCCTTCCAGAGCCGAGATATCGGATGTCAAAGTTTTGACCTGAAAAAAAAACATAAGGGGTAACACTGTCGTTTTTGGCCGAAATTTTGACCCCCTCCGATCTTCTTTAAACTCTGGATTCTGACAGAGGGCCACGAGACTTCGACCAGCGCGCAAAAATGGAGGCTCTAGACCCTTCCAGAGCCGAGATATCGGATGTCAAAGTTTTGACCTGAAAAAAAAACATAAGGGTAACACTGTCGTTTTTGGCCGAAATTTTGACCCCCTCCGATCTTCTTGAAACTCTGGATTCTGACAGAGGGCCACGAGACTTCGACCAGCCCCGCAAAAATGGAGGCTCTAGACCCTTCCAGAGCCGAGATATCGGATGTCAAAGTTTTGACCTGAAAAAAAAACATAAGGGGTAACACTGTCGTTTTTGGCCGAAATGTTGACCCCTCCGATCTTCTTGAAACTCTGGATTCTGACAGAGGGCCACGAGACTTCGACCAGCGCGCAAAAATGGAGGCTCTAGACCCTTCCAGAGCCGAGATATCGGATGTCAAAGTTTTGACCTGAAAAAAAAACATAAGGGGTAACACTGTCGTTTTTGGCCGAAATTTTGACCCCTCCGATCTTCTTGAAACTCTGGATTCTGACAGAGGGCCACGAGACTTCGACCAGCGCGCAAAAATGGAGGCTCTAGACCCTTCCAGAGCCGAGATATCGGATGTCAAAGTTTTGACCTGAAAAAAAAACATAAGGGGTAACACTGTCGTTTTTGGCCGAAATTTTGACCCCCTCCGATCTTCTTTAAACTCTGGATTCTGACAGAGGGCCACGAGACTTCGACCAGCGCGCAAAAATGGAGGCTCTAGACCCTTCCAGAGCCGAGATATCGGATGTCAAAGTTTTGACCTGAAAAAAAAACATAAGGGGTAACACTGTCGTTTTTGGCCGAAATTTTGACCCCCTCCGATCTTCTTGAAACTCTGGATTCTGACAGAGGGCCACGAGACTTCGACCAGCCCGCAAAAATGGAGGCTCTAGACCCTTCCAGAGCCGAGATATCGGATGTCAAAGTTTTGACCTGAAAAAAAAACATAAGGGGTAACACTGTCGTTTTTGGCCGAAATGTTGACCCCCTCCGATCTTCTTGAAACTCTGGATTCTGACAGAGGGCCACGAGACTTCGACCAGCGCGCAAAAATGGAGGCTCTAGACCCTTCCCGAGCCGAGATATCGGATGTCAAAGTTTTGACTTGAAAAAAAAACATAAGGGGTAACACTGTCGTTTTTGGCCGAAATTTTGACCCCCTCCAATCTTCTTTAAACTCTGGATTCTGACAGAGGGCCACGAGACTTCGACCAGCGCGCAAAAATGGAGGCTCCAGACCCTTCCAGAGCCGAGATATCGGATGTCAAAGTTTTGACCTGAAAAAAAAACATAAGGGGTAACACTGTCGTTTTTGGCCGAAATTTTGACCCCCTCCGATCTTCTTGAAACTCTGGATTCTGACAGAGGGCCACGAGACTTCGACCAGCACGCAAAAATGGAGGCTCTAGACCCTTCCAGAGCCGAGATATCGGACGTCAAAGTTTTGACCTGAAAAAAAAAACATAAGGGGTAACACTGTCGTTTTTGGCCGAAATTTTGACCCCCTCCGATCTTCTTGAAACTCTGGATTCTGACAGAGGGCCACGAGACTTCGACCAGCGCGGAAAAATTGAGGCTCTAGACCCTTCCAGAGCCGAGATATCGGATGTCAAAGTTTTGACCTGAAAAAAAAACATAAGGGGTAACACTGTCGTTTTTGGCCGAAATTTTGACCCCCTCCGATCTTCTTGAAACTCTGGATTCTGACAGAGGGCCACGTGACTTCGACCAGCGCGCAAAAATGGAGGCTCTAGACCCTTCCAGAGCCGAGATATCGGACGTCAAAGTTTTGACCTGAAAAAAAAACATAAGGGGTAACACTGTCGTTTTTGGACGAAATTTTGACCCCCTCCGATCTTCTTGAAACTCTGGATTCTGACAGAGGGCCACGAGACTTCGACCAGCACGCAAAAATGGAGGCTCTAGACCCTTCCAGAGCCGAGATATCGGATGTCAAAGTTTTGACCTGAAAAAAAAACATAAGGGGTAACACTGTCGTTTTTGGCCGAAATTTTGACCCCCTCCGATCTTCTTGAAACTCTGGATTCTGACAGAGGGCCACGAGACTTCGACCAGCACGCAAAAATGGAGGCTCTAGACCCTTCCAGAGCCGAGATATCGGACGTCAAAGTTTTGACCTGAAAAAAAAACATAAGGGGTAACACTGTCGTTTTTGGCCGAAATTTTGACCCCCTCCGATCTTCTTGAAACTCTGGATTCTGACAGAGGGCCACGAGACTTCGACCAGCGCGGAAAAATTGAGGCTCTAGACCCTTCCAGAGCCGAGATATCGGACGTCAAAGTTTTGACCTGAAAAAAAAAACATAAGGGGTAACACTGTCGTTTTTGGCCGAAATTTTGACCCCCTCCGATCTTCTTGAAACTCTGGATTCTGACAGAGGGCCACGAGACTTCGACCAGCGCACAAAAATGGAGGCTCTAGACCCTTCCAGAGCCGAGATATCGGATGTCAAAGTTTTGACCTGAAAAAAAAACATAAGGGGTAACACTGTCGTTTTTGGCCGAAATTTTGACCCCCTCCGATCTTCTTGAAACTCTGGATTCTGACAGAGGGCCACGAGACTTCGACCAGCACGCAAAAATGGAGGCTCTAGACCCTTCCAGAGCCGAGATATCGGATGTCAAAGTTTTGACCTGAAAAAAAAACATAAGGGGTAACACTGTCGTTTTTGGCCGAAATTTTGACCCCCTCCGATCTTCTTGAAACTCTGGATTCTGACAGAGGGCCACGAGACTTCGACCAGCGCGCAAAAATGGAGGCTCTAGACCCTTCCAGAGCCGAGATATCGGATGTCAAAGTTTTGACCTGAAAAAAAAACATAAGGGGTAACACTGTCGTTTTTGGCCGAAATTTTGACCCCCTCCGATCTTCTTGAAACTCTGGATTCTGACAGAGGGCCACGAGACTTCGACCAGCACGCAAAAATGGAGGCTCTAGACCCTTCCAGAGCCGAGATATCGGATGTCAAAGTTTTGACCTGAAAAAAAAACAAAAGGGGTAACACTGTCGTTTTTGGCCGAAATTTTGACCCCCTCCGATCTTCTTGAAACTCTGGATTCTGACAGAGGGCCACGAGACTTCGACCAGCGCGCAAAAATGGAGGCTCTAGACCCTTCCAGAGCCGAGATATCGGATGTCAAAGTTTTGACCTGAAAAAAAAACATAAGGGGTAACACTGTCGTTTTTGGCCGAAATTTTGACCCCCTCCGATCTTCTTGAAACTCTGGATTCTGACAGAGGGCCACGAGACTTCGACCAGCGCGCAAAAATGGAGGCTCTAGACCCTTCCAGAGCCGAGATATCGGATGTCAAAGTTTTGACCTGAAAAAAAAAACATAAGGGGTAACACTGTCGTTTTTGGCCGAAATTTTGACCCCCTCCGATCTTCTTGAAACTCTGGATTCTGACAGAGGGCCACGAGACTTCGACCAGTGCGCAAAAATGGAGGCTCTAGACCCTTCCAGAGCCGAGATATCGGATGTCAAAGTTTTGACCTGAAAAAAAAACATAAGGGGTAACACTGTCGTTTTTGGCCGAAATTTTGACCCCCTCCGATCTTCTTGAAACTTTGGATTCTGACAGAGGGCCACGAGACTTCGACCAGCGCGCAAAAATGGAGGCTCTAGACCCTTCCAGAGCCGAGATATCAGACGTCAAAGTTTTGACCTGAAAAAAAAAACATAAGGGGTAACACTGTCGTTTTTCTCCGAAATTTTGACCCCCTCCGATCTTCTTGAAACTCTGGATTCTGACAGAGGGCCACGAGACTTCGACCAACACGCAAAAATGGAGGCTCTAGACCCTTCCAGAGCAGAGATATCGGATGTCAAAGTTTTGACCTGAAAAAAAAACATAAGGGGTAACACTGTCGTTTTTGGCCGAAATTTTGACCCCCTCCGATCTTCTTGAAACTCTGGATTCTGACAGAGGGCCACGAGACTTCGACCAGCGCGCAAAAATGGAGGCTCTAGACCCTTCCCGAGCCGAGATATCGGATGTCAAAGTTTGGACCTGAAAAAAAAACATAAGGGGTAACACTGTCATTTTTTTTTTTTGGCCGAAATTTTGACCCCCTCCGATCTTTTTGAAACTCTGGATTCTGACAGAGGGCCACGAGACTTCGACCAGCGCGCAAAAATGGAGGCTCTAGACCCTTCCAGAGCCGAGATATCAAAGGTCAAAATTTGGACCTGAAAAAAAAACATAAGGGGTAACACTGTCATTTTTTTTTTGGCCGAAATTTTGACCCCCTCCGATCTTCTTGAAACTCTGGATTCTGACAGAGGGCCACGAGACTTCGACCAGCGCGCAAAAATGGAGGCGCTAAACCCTTCCAGAGCCGAGATATCGAAGGTCAAAATTTGGACCTGAAAAAAAAAACATAAGGGGTAACACTGTCATTTTTTTTTGGCCGAAATTTTGACCCCCTCCGATCTTCTTGAAACTCTGGATTCTGACAGAGGGCCACGAGACTTCGACCAGCGCGCAAAAATGGAGGCTCTAGACCCTTCTAGAGCCGAGATATCGAAGGTCAAAATTTGGACCTGAAAAAAAAACATAAGGGGTTACACTGTCATTTTTTTTTTTGGCCGAAATTTTGACCCCCTCCGATCTTTTTGAAACTCTGGATTCTGACAGAGGGCCACGAGACTTCGACCAGCGCGCAAAAATGGAGGCTCTAGACCCTTCCAGAGCCGAGATATCGAAGGTCAAAATTTGGACCTGAAAAAAAAACATAAGGGGTAACACTGTCATTTTTTTTTTTTGGCCGAAATTTTGACCCCCTCCGATCTTTTTGAAACTCTGGATTCTGACAGAGGGCCACGAGACTTCGACCAGCGCGCAAAAATGGAGGCTCTAGACCCTTCCAGAGCCGAGATATCGAAGGTCAAAATTTGGACCTGAAAAAAAAACATAAGGGGTAACACTGTCATTTTTTTTTTGGCCGAAATTTTGACCCCCTCCGATCTTTTTGAAACTCTGGATTCTGACAGAGGGCCACGAGACTTCAACCAGCGCGCAAAAATGGAGGCTCTAGACCCTTCCAGAGCCGAGATATCGAAGGTCAAAATTTGGACCTGAAAAAAAAAACATAAGGGGTAACACTGTCATTTTTTTTTTTTGGCCGAAATTTTGACCCCCTCCGATCTTTTTGAAACTCTGGATTCTGACAGAGGGCCACCAGACTTCGACCAGCGCGCAAAAATGGAGGCTCTAGACCCTTCCAGAGCCGAGATATCGAAGGTCAAAATTTGGACCTGAAAAAAAAACATAAGGGGTAACACTGTCATTTTTTTTTTTTTGGCCGAAATTTTGACCCCCTCCGATCTTCTTGAAACTCTGGATTCTGACAGAGGGCCACGAGACTTCGACCAGCGCGCAAAAATGGAGGCTCTAGACCCTTCCAGAGCCGAGATATCGAAGGTCAAAATTTGGACCTGAAAAAAAAACATAAGGGGTAACACTGTCATTTTTTTTTTTTGGCCGAAATTTTGACCCCCTCCGATCTTCTTGAAACTCTGGATTCTGACAGAGGGCCACGAGACTTCGACCAGCACGCAAAAATGGAGGCTCTAGACCCTTCCAGAGCCGAGATATCGGATGTCAAAGTTTTGACCTGAAAAAAAAACATAAGGGGTAACACTGTCGTTTTTGGCCGAAATTTTGACCCCCTCCGATCTTCTTGAAACTCTGGATTCTGACAGAGGGCCACGAGACTTCGACCAGCGCGCAAAAATGGAGGCTCTAGACCCTTCCAGAGCCGAGATATCGGATGTCAAAGTTTTGACCTGAAAAAAAAACATAAGGGGTAACACTGTCGTTTTTCGCCGAAATTTTGACCCCCTCCGATCTTCTTGAAACTCTGGATTCTGACAGAGGGCCACGAGACTTCGACCAGCGCGCAAAAATGGAGGCTCTAGACCCTTCCCGAGCCGAGATATCGGATGTCAAAGTTTTGACCTGAAAAAAAAAACATAAGGGGTAACACTGTCGTTTTTGGCCGAAATTTTGACCCCCTCCGATCTTCTTGAAACTCTGGATTCTGACAGAGGGCCACGAGACTTCGACCAGCGCGCAAAAATGGAGGCTCTAGACCCTTCCAGAGCCGAGATATCGAAGGTCAAAATTTGGACCTGAAAAAAAAACATAAGGGGTAACACTGTCATTTTTTTTTTTTTGGCCGAAATTTTGACCCCCTCCGATCTTCTTGAAACTCTGGATTCTGACAGAGGGCCACGAGACTTCGACCAGCGCGCAAAAATGGAGGCTCTAGACCCTTCCAGAGCCGAGATATCGAAGGTCAAAATTTGGACCTGAAAAAAAAAACATAAGGGGTAACACTGTGGGTTTTTTTTTTTTTTTGGCCGAAATTTTGACCCCCTCCGATCTTTTCTTTTACTACTTACATGCATAATACTGGTTACATTCCATTAATAAAGCATTCTTGTTACAATATGTTTCTGTGTCTTTCTTATAAAACCAATAAACATTTGTTACAATATGTTTCTGTGTATTTATTATAAACAGTTTACATATAAAAACTGTATAACAGAAGACTATCTATAAAGTCTTTTACATATGGTTTCATATAAAAGCTGTTTTACATAAAAGACTGTTCTATAAAATCTTTAGAAGCAGTTTACATATCGTTTCATATAGAAAGCTGTTTTACATAAAAGACTGTTCCATAAAGTCTTTACAAGCAGTTTACATATAGTTATTATAAAATGAATTGAATCATTCCAAACAACATCACAAAAAAAGACTTAGACCTGAGTGCAAAAATGGAGGCTCAAGACCCTTCCAGAGCTGAGATATGGAAACTCAAAATTTCGACCCCAAAAAAAAAAAACGACAGTGTTACCCCTTACGTTTTTTTTTTTGGGCGAAAAATTAAGTTTCCCCAATCTTCTCAAAACTCTGGATTCTGATAGAGGGCCACGAGACTTCGACCAGCGCGCAAAAATGGAGGCTCTAGACCCTTCCAGAGCCGAGATATCGAAGGTCAAAATTTGGACCTGAAAAAAAAAACATAAGGGATAACACTGTCATTTTTTTTTTTTGGCCGAAATTTTGACCCCCTCCGATCTTCTTGAAACTCTGGATTCTGACAGAGGGCCACAAGACTTCGACCAGCGCGCAAAAATGGAGGCTCTAGACCCTTCCAGAGCCGAGATATCGAAGGTCAAAATTTGGACCTGAAAAAAAAAACATAAGGGGTAACACTGTCATTTTTTTTTTTTTGGCCGAAATTTTGACCCCCTCCGATCTTTTTGAAACTCTGGATTCTGACAGAGGGCCACCAGACTTCGACCAGCGCGCAAAAATGGAGTCTCTAAACCCTTCCAGAGCCGAGATATCGAAGGTCAAAATTTGGACCTGAAAAAAAAACATAAGGGGTAACACTGTCATTTTTTTTTTGGCCGAAATTTTGACCCCCTCCGATCTTTTTGAAACTCTGGATTCTGACAGAGGGCCACGAGACTTCGACCAGCGCGCAAAAATGGAGGCTCTAGACCCTTCCAGAGCCGAGATATCGAAGGTCAAAATTTGGACCTGAAAAAAAAACATAAGGGGTAACACTGTCATTTTTTTTTTTTGGCCGAAATTTTGACCCCCTCCGATCTTCTTGAAACTCTGGATTCTGACAGAGGGCCACGAGACTTCGACCAGCGCGCAAAAATGGAGGCTCTAGACCCTTCCAGAGCCGAGATATCGGATGTCAAAGTTTTGACCTAAAAAAAAAACATAAGGGGTAACACTGTCGTTTTTGGCCGAAATTTTGACCCCCTCCGATCTTCTTGAAACTCTGGATTCTGACAGAGGGCCACGAGACTTCGACCAGCGCGCAAAAATGGAGGCTCTAGACCCTTCCAGAGCCGAGATATCGGATGTCAAAGTTTTGACCTGAAAAAAAAAACATAAGGGGTAACACTGTCGTTTTTGGCCGAAATTTTGACCCCCTCCGATCTTCTTGAAACTCTGGATTCTGACAGAGGGCCACGAGACTTCGACCAGCGCGCAAAAATGGAGGCTCTAGACCCTTCCAGAGCCGAGATATCGGATGTCAAAGTTTTGACCTGAAAAAAAAACATAAGGGGTAACACTGTCGTTTTTGGCCGAAATTTTGACCCCCTCCGATCTTCTTGAAACTCTGGATTCTGACAGAGGGCCACGAGACTTCGACCAGCACGCAAAAAAAGAGGCTCTAGACCCTTCCAGAGCAGAGATATCGGATGTCAAAGTTTTGACCTGAAAAAAAAACATAAGGGGTAACACTGTCGTTTTTGGCCGAAATTTTGACCCCCTCCGATCTTCTTGAAACTCTGGATTCTGACAGAGGGCCACGAGACTTCGACCAGCGCACAAAAATGGAGGCTCTAGACCCTTCCAGAGCCGAGATATCGGATGTCAAAGTTTTGACCTGAAAAAAAAACATAAGGGGTAACACTGTCGTTTTTGGCCGAAATTTTGACCCCCTCCGATCTTCTTGAAACTCTGGATTCTGACAGAGGGCCACGAGACTTCGACCAGCGCGCAAAAATGGAGGCTCTAGACCCTTCCAGAGCCGAGATATCGGATGTCAAAGTTTTGACCTGAAAAAAAAAACATAAGGGGTAACACTGTCGTTTTTGGCCGATATTTTGACCCCCTCCGATCTTCTTGAAACTCTGGATTCTGACAGAGGGCCACGAGACTTCGACCAGCACGCAAAAATGGAGGCTCTAGACCCTTCCAGAGCCGAGATATCGGATTTCAAAGTTTTGACCTGAAAAAAAAAACATAAGGGGTAACACTGTCGTTTTTGGCCGAAATTTTGACCCCCTCCGATCTTCTTGAAACTCTGGATTCTGACAGAGGGCCACGAGACTTCGACCAGCGCGCAAAAATGGAGGCTCTAGACCCTTCCAGAGCCGAGATATCGGATGTCAAAGTTTTGACCTGAAAAAAAAAACATAAGGGGTAACACTGTCGTTTTTCGCCGAAATTTTGACCCCCTCCGATCTTCTTGAAACTCTGGATTCTGACAGAGGGCCACGAGACTTCGACCAGCGCGCAAAAATGGAGGCTCTAGACCCTTCCAGAGCCGAGATATCGGATGTCAAAGTTTTGACCTGAAAAAAAAAACATAAGGGGTAACACTGTCGTTTTTGGCCGAAATTTTGACCCCCTCCAATCTTCTTTAAACTCTGGATTCTGACAGAGGGCCACGAGACTTCGACCAGCGCGCAAAAATGGAGGCTCTAGACCCTTCCAGAGCCGAGATATCGGATGTCAAAGTTTTGACCTGAAAAAAAAACATAAGGGGTAACACTGTCGTTTTTGGCCGAAATTTTGACCCCCTCCGATCTTCTTGAAACTCTGGATTCTGACAGAGGGCCACGAGACTTCGACCAGCACGCAAAAATGGAGGCTCTAGACCCTTCCAGAGCCGAGATATCGGACGTCAAAGTTTTGACCTGAAAAAAAAAACATAAGGGGTAACACTGTCGTTTTTGGCCGAAATTTTGACCCCCTCCGATCTTCTTGAAACTCTGGATTCTGACAGAGGGCCACGAGACTTCGACCAGCGCGGAAAAATTGAGGCTCTAGACCCTTCCAGAGCCGAGATATCGGATGTCAAAGTTTTGACCTGAAAAAAAAACATAAGGGGTAACACTGTCGTTTTTGGCCGAAATTTTGACCCCCTCCGATCTTCTTGAAACTCTGGATTCTGACAGAGGGCCACGTGACTTCGACCAGCGCGCAAAAATGGAGGCTCTAGACCCTTCCAGAGCCGAGATATCGGACGTCAAAGTTTTGACCTGAAAAAAAAAACATAAGGGGTAACACTGTCGTTTTTGGCCGAAATTTTGACCCCCTCCGATCTTCTTGAAACTCTGGATTCTGACAGAGGGCCACGAGACTTCGACCAGCGCACAAAAATGGAGGCTCTAGACCCTTCCAGAGCCGAGATATCGGATGTCAAAGTTTTGACCTGAAAAAAAAAAACATAAGGGGTAACACTGTCGTTTTTGGCCGAAATTTTGACCCCCTCCGATCTTCTTGAAACTCTGGATTCTGACAGAGGGCCACGAGACTTCGACCAGCACGCAAAAATGGAGGCTCTAGACCCTTCCAGAGCCGAGATATCGGATGTCAAAGTTTTGACCTGAAAAAAAAACATAAGGGGTAACACTGTCGTTTTTGGCCGAAATTTTGACCCCCTCCGATCTTCTTGAAACTCTGGATTCTGACAGAGGGCCACGAGACTTCGACCAGCGCGCAAAAATGGAGGCTCTAGACCCTTCCAGAGCCGAGATATCGGATGTCAAAGTTTTGACCTGAAAAAAAAACATAAGGGGTAACACTGTCGTTTTTGGCCGAAATTTTGACCCCCTCCGATCTTCTTTAAACTCTGGATTCTGACAGAGGGCCACGAGACTTCGACCAGCGCGCAAAAATGGAGGCTCTAGACCCTTCCAGAGCCGAGATATCGGATGTCAAAGTTTTGACCTGAAAAAAAAACATAAGGGGTAACACTGTCGTTTTTGGCCGAAATTTTGACCCCCTCCGATCTTCTTGAAACTCTGGATTCTGACAGAGGGCCACGAGACTTCGACCAGCCCGCAAAAATGGAGGCTCTAGACCCTTCCAGAGCCGAGATATCGGAGGTCAAAGTTTTGACCTGAAAAAAAAACATAAGGGGTAACACTGTCGTTTTTGGCCGAAATGTTGACCCCCTCCGATCTTCTTGAAACTCTGGATTCTGACAGAGGGCCACGAGACTTCGACCAGCGCGCAAAAATGGAGGCTCTAGACCCTTCCCGAGCCGAGATATCGGATGTCAAAGTTTTGACCTGAAAAAAAAACATAAGGGGTAACACTGTCGTTTTTGGCCGAAATTTTGACCCCCTCCAATCTTCTTTAAACTCTGGATTCTGACAGAGGGCCACGAGACTTCGACCAGCGCGCAAAAATGAAGGCTCTAGACCCTTCCAGAGCCGAGATATCGGATGTCAAAGTTTTGACCTGAAAAAAAAACATAAGGGGTAACACTGTCGTTTTTGGCCGAAATTTTGACCCCCTCCGATCTTCTTGAAACTTTGGATTCTGACAGAGGGCCACGAGACTTCGACCAGCACGCAAAAATGGAGGCTCTAGACCCTTCCAGAGCCGAGATATCGGACGTCAAAGTTTTGACCTGAAAAAAAAACATAAGGGGTAACACTGTCGTTTTTGGCCGAAATTTTGACCCCCTCCGATCTTCTTGAAACTCTGGATTCTGACAGAGGGCCACGAGACTTCGACCAGCGCGGAAAAATTGAGGCTCTAGACCCTTCCAGAGCCGAGATATCGGATGTCAAAGTTTTGACCTGAAAAAAAAAACATAAGGGGTAACACTGTCGTTTTTGGCCGAAATTTTGACCCCCTCCGATCTTCTTGAAACTCTGGATTCTGACAGAGGGCCACGTGACTTCGACCAGCGCGCAAAAATGGAGGCTCTAGACCCTTCCAGAGCCGAGATATCGGACGTCAAAGTTTTGACCTGAAAAAAAAACATAAGGGGTAACACTGTCGTTTTTGGACGAAATTTTGACCCCCTCCGATCTTCTTGAAACTCTGGATTCTGACAGAGGGCCACGAGACTTCGACCAGCACGCAAAAATGGAGGCTCTAGACCCTTCCAGAGCCGAGATATCGGATGTCAAAGTTTTGACCTGAAAAAAAAAACATAAGGGGTAACACTGTCGTTTTTGGCCGAAATTTTGACCCCCTCCGATCTTCTTGAAACTCTGGATTCTGACAGAGGGCCACGAGACTTCGACCAGCACGCAAAAATGGAGGCTCTAGACCCTTCCAGAGCCGAGATATCGGACGTCAAAGTTTTGACCTGAAAAAAAAACATAAGGGGTAACACTGTCGTTTTTGGCCGAAATTTTGACCCCCTCCGATCTTCTTGAAACTCTGGATTCTGACAGAGGGCCACGAGACTTCGACCAGCGCGGAAAAATTGAGGCTCTAGACCCTTCCAGAGCCGAGATATCGGACGTCAAAGTTTTGACCTGAAAAAAAAACATAAGGGGTAACACTGTCGTTTTTGGCCGAAATTTTGACCCCCTCCGATCTTCTTGAAACTCTGGATTCTGACAGAGGGCCACGAGACTTCGACCAGCGCGCAAAAATGGAGGCTCTAGACCCTTCCAGAGCCGAGATATCGGACGTCAAAGTTTTGACCTGAAAAAAAAACATAAGGGGTAACACTGTCGTTTTTGGCCGAAATTTTGACCCCCTCCGATCTTCTTGAAACTCTGGATTCTGACAGAGGGCCACGAGACTTCGACCAGCACGCAAAAATGGAGGCTCTAGACCCTTCCAGAGCAGAGATATCGGATGTCAAAGTTTTGACCTGAAAAAAAAACATAAGGGGTAACACTGTCGTTTTTGGCCGAAATTTTGACCCCCTCCGATCTTCTTGAAACTCTGGATTCTGACAGAGGGCCACGAGACTTCGACCAGCGCACAAAAATGGAGGCTCTAGACCCTTCCAGAGCCGAGATATCGGATGTCAAAGTTTTGACCTGAAAAAAAAAACATAAGGGGTAACACTGTCGTTTTTGGCCGAAATTTTGACCCCCTCCGATCTTCTTGAAACTCTGGATTCTGACAGAGGGCCACGAGACTTCGACCAGCGCGCAAAAATGGAGGCTCTAGACCCTTCCAGAGCCGAGATATCGGATGTCAAAGTTTTGACCTGAAAAAAAAACATAAGGGGTAACACTGTCGTTTTTGGCCGATATTTTGACCCCCTCCGATCTTCTTGAAACTCTGGATTCTGACAGAGGGCCACGAGACTTCGACCAGCACGCAAAAATGGAGGCTCTAGACCCTTCCAGAGCCGAGATATCGGATGTCAAAGTTTTGACCTGAAAAAAAAAACATAAGGGGTAACACTGTCGTTTTTGGCCGAAATTTTGACCCCCTCCGATCTTCTTGAAACTCTGGATTCTGACAGAGGGCCACGAGACTTCGACCAGCGCGCAAAAATGGAGGCTCTAGACCCTTCCAGAGCCGAGATATCGGATGTCAAAGTTTTGACCTGAAAAAAAAAACATAAGGGGTAACACTGTCGTTTTTCGCCGAAATTTTGACCCCCTCCGATCTTCTTGAAACTCTGGATTCTGACAGAGGGCCACGAGACTTCGACCAGCGCGCAAAAATGGAGGCTCTAGACCCTTCCAGAGCCGAGATATCGGATGTCAAAGTTTTGACCTGAAAAAAAAAACATAAGGGGTAACACTGTCGTTTTTGGCCGAAATTTTGACCCCCTCCAATCTTCTTTAAACTCTGGATTCTGACAGAGGGCCACGAGACTTCGACCAGCACGCAAAAATGGAGGCTCTAGACCCTTCCAGAGCCGAGATATCGGACGTCAAAGTTTTGACCTGAAAAAAAAAACATAAGGGGTAACACTGTCGTTTTTGGCCGAAATTTTGACCCCCTCCGATCTTCTTGAAACTCTGGATTCTGACAGAGGGCCACGAGACTTCGACCAGCGCGGAAAAATTGAGGCTCTAGACCCTTCCAGAGCCGAGATATCGAATGTCAAAGTTTTGACCTGAAAAAAAAACATAAGGGGTAACACTGTCGTTTTTGGCCGAAATTTTGACCCCCTCCGATCTTCTTGAAACTCTGGATTCTGACAGAGGGCCACGTGACTTCGACCAGCGCGCAAAAATGGAGGCTCTAGACCCTTCCAGAGCCGAGATATCGGACGTCAAAGTTTTGACCTGAAAAAAAAACATAAGGGGTAACACTGTCGTTTTTGGCCGAAATTTTGACCCCCTCCGATCTTCTTGAAACTCTGGATTCTGACAGAGGGCCACGAGACTTCGACCAGCGCGCAAAAATGGAGGCTCTAGACCCTTCCAGAGCCGAGATATCGGATGTCAAAGTTTTGACCTGAAAAAAAAAACATAAGGGGTAACACTGTCGTTTTTGGCCGAAATTTTGACCCCCTCCGATCTTCTTGAAACTCTGGATTCTGACAGAGGGCCACGAGACTTCGACCAGCGCGCAAAAATGGAGGCTCTAGACCCTTCCAGAGCCGAGATATCGGATGTCAAAGTTTTGACCTGAAAAAAAAACATAAGGGGTAACACTGTCGTTTTTGGCCGAAATTTTGACCCCCTCCGATCTTCTTGAAACTCTGGATTCTGACAGAGGGCCACGAGACTTCGACCAGCGCGCAAAAATGGAGGCTCTAGACCCTTCCAGAGCCGAGATATCGGATGTCAAAGTTTTGACCTGAAAAAAAAAACATAAGGGGTAACACTGTCGTTTTTGGCCGAAATTTTGACCCCCTCCGATCTTCTTGAAACTTTGGATTCTGACAGAGGGCCACGAGACTTCGACCAGCGCGCAAAAATGGAGGCTCTAGACCCTTCCAGAGCCGAGATATCGGATGTCAAAGTTTTGACCTGAAAAAAAAACATAAGGGGTAACACTGTCGTTTTTGGCCGAAATTTTGACCCCCTCCGATCTTCTTGAAACTCTGGATTCTGACAGAGGGCCACGAGACTTCGACCAGCACGCAAAAATGGAGGCTCTAGACCCTTCCAGAGCCGAGATATCGGATGTCAAAGTTTTGACCTGAAAAAAAAAACATAAGGGGTAACACTGTCGTTTTTGGCCGAAATTTTGACCCCCTCCGATCTTCTTGAAACTCTGGATTCTGACAGAGGGCCACGAGACTTCGACCAGTGCGCAAAAATGGAGGCTCTAGACCCTTCCAGAGCCGAGATATCGGATGTCAAAGTTTTGACCTGAAAAAAAAACAAAAGGGGTAACACTGTCGTTTTTGGCCGAAATTTTGACCCCCTCCGATCTTCTTGAAACTCTGGATTCTGACAGAGGGCCACGAGACTTCGACCAGCGCGCAAAAATGGAGGCTCTAGACCCTTCCAGAGCCGAGATATCGGATGTCAAAGTTTTGACCTGAAAAAAAAACATAAGGGGTAACACTGTCGTTTTTGGCCGAAATTTTGACCCCCTCCGATCTTCTTGAAACTCTGGATTCTGACAGAGGGCCACGAGACTTCGACCAGCGCGCAAAAATGGAGGCTCTAGACCCTTCCAGAGCCGAGATATCGGATGTCAAAGTTTTGACCTGAAAAAAAAAACATAAGGGGTAACACTGTCGTTTTTGGCCGAAATTTTGACCCCCTCCGATCTTCTTGAAACTCTGGATTCTGACAGAGGGCCACGAGACTTCGACCAGTGCGCAAAAATGGAGGCTCTAGACCCTTCCAGAGCCGAGATATCGGATGTCAAAGTTTTGACCTGAAAAAAAAACATAAGGGGTAACACTGTCGTTTTTGGCCGAAATTTTGACCCCCTCCGATCTTCTTGAAACTTTGGATTCTGACAGAGGGCCACGAGACTTCGACCAGCGCGCAAAAATGGAGGCTCTAGACCCTTCCAGAGCCGAGATATCAGACGTCAAAGTTTTGACCTGAAAAAAAAAACATAAGGGGTAACACTGTCGTTTTTCTCCGAAATTTTGACCCCCTCCGATCTTCTTGAAACTCTGGATTCTGACAGAGGGCCACGAGACTTCGACCAGCACGCAAAAATGGAGGCTCTAGACCCTTCCAGAGCCGAGATATCGAAGGTCAAAATTTGGACCTGAAAAAAAAACATAAGGGGTAACACTGTCATTTTTTTTTTTTTGGCCGAAATTTTGACCCCCTCCGATCTTCTTGAAACTCTGGATTCTGACAGAGGGCCACGAGACTTCGACCAGCGCGCAAAAATGGAGGCTCTAGACCCTTCCAGAGCCGAGATATCGAAGGTCAAAATTTGGACCTGAAAAAAAAACATAAGGGGTAACACTGTCATTTTTTTTTTTTGGCCGAAATTTTGACCCCCTCCGATCTTCTTGAAACTCTGGATTCTGACAGAGGGCCACGAGACTTCGACCAGCACGCAAAAATGGAGGCTCTAGACCCTTCCAGAGCCGAGATATCGGATGTCAAAGTTTTGACCTGAAAAAAAAACATAAGGGGTAACACTGTCGTTTTTTTTTTTTGGCCGAAATTTTGACCCCCTTCGATCTTCTTGAAACTCTGGATTCTGACAGAGGGCAACGAGACTTCGACCAGCGCGCAAAAATGGAGGCTCTAGACCCTTCCAGAGCCGAGATATCGGATGTCAAAGTTTTGACCTGAAAAAAAAAACATAAGGGGTAACACTGTCGTTTTTGGCCGAAATTTTGACCCCCTCCGATCTTCTTGAAACTCTGGATTCTGACAGAGGGCCACGAGACTTCGACCAGCGCGCAAAAATGGAGGCTCTAGACCCTTCCAGAGCCGAGATATCGGATGTCAAAGTTTTGACCTGAAAAAAAAACATAAGGGGTAACACTGTCGTTTTTGGCCGAAATTTTGACCCCCTCCGATCTTCTTGAAACTCTGGATTCTGACAGAGGGCCACGAGACTTCGACCAGCGCGCAAAAATGGAGGCTCTAGACCCTTCCAGAGCCGAGATATCGGATGTCAAAGTTTTGACCTGAAAAAAAAACATAAGGGGTAACACTGTCGTTTTTGGCCGAAATTTTGACCCCCTCCGATCTTCTTTAAACTCTGGATTCTGACAGAGGGCCACGAGACTTCGACCAGCGCGCAAAAATGGAGGCTCTAGACCCTTCCAGAGCCGAGATATCGGATGTCAAAGTTTTGACCTGAAAAAAAAACATAAGGGGTAACACTGTCGTTTTTGGCCGAAATTTTGACCCCCTCCGATCTTCTTGAAACTCTGGATTCTGACAGAGGGCCACGAGACTTCGACCAGCCCGCAAAAATGGAGGCTCTAGACCCTTCCAGAGCCGAGATATCGGATGTCAAAGTTTTGACCTGAAAAAAAAACATAAGGGGTAACACTGTCGTTTTTGGCCGAAATGTTGACCCCCTCCGATCTTCTTGAAACTCTGGATTCTGACAGAGGGCCACGAGACTTCGACCAGCGCGCAAAAATGGAGGCTCTAGACCCTTCCAGAGCCGAGATATCGGATGTCAAAGTTTTGACCTGAAAAAAAAACATAAGGGGTAACACTGTCGTTTTTGGCCGAAATTTTGACCCCCTCCGATCTTCTTGAAACTCTGGATTCTGACAGAGGGCCACGAGACTTCGACCAGCGCGCAAAAATGGAGGCTCTAGACCCTTCCAGAGCCGAGATATCGGATGTCAAAGTTTTGACCTGAAAAAAAAACATAAGGGGGTAACACTGTCGTTTTTGGCCGAAATTTTGACCCCCTCCGATCTTCTTTAAACTCTGGATTCTGACAGAGGGCCACGAGACTTCGACCAGCACGCAAATATGGAGGCTCTAGACCCTTCCAGAGCCGAGATATCGGATGTCAAAGTTTTGACCTGAAAAAAAACATAAGGGGTAACACTGTCGTTTTTGGCCGAAATTTTGACCCCCTCCGATCTTCTTGAAACTCTGGATTCTGACAGAGGGCCACGAGACTTCGACCAGCGCGCAAAAATGGAGGCTCTAGACCCTTCCAGAGCCGAGATATCGGATGTCAAAGTTTTGACCTGAAAAAAAAACATAAGGGGTAACACTGTCGTTTTTGGCCGAAATTTTGACCCCCTCCGATCTTCTTGAAACTCTGGATTCTGACAGAGGGCCACGAGACTTCGACCAGCGCGCAAAAATGGAGGCTCTAGACCCTTCCAGAGCCGAGATATCGGATGTCAAAGTTTTGACCTGAAAAAAAACATAAGGAGTAACACTGTCGTTTTTGGCCGAAATTTTGACCCCCTCCGATCTTCTTGAAACTCTGGATTCTGACAGAGGGCCACGAGACTTCGACCAGCGCGCAAAAATGGAGGCTCTAGACCCTTCCAGAGCCGAGATATCGGATGTCAAAGTTTTGACCTGAAAAAAAAACATAAGGGGTAACACTGTCGTTTTTGGCCGAAATTTTGACCCCCTCCGATCTTCTTGAAACTTTGGATTCTGACAGAGGGCCACGAGACTTCGACCAGCGCGCAAAAATGGAGGCTCTAGACCCTTCCAGAGCCGAGATATCAGATGTCAAAGTTTTGACCTGAAAAAAAAACATAAGGGGTAACACTGTCGTTTTTCTCCGAAATTTTGACCCCCTCCGATCTTCTTGAAACTCTGGATTCTGACAGAGGGCCACGAGACTTCGACCAGCACGCAAAAATGGAGGCTCTAGACCCTTCCAGAGCCGAGATATCGGATGTCAAAGTTTTGACCTGAAAAAAAAAACATAAGGGGTAACACTGTCGTTTTTGGCCGAAATTTTGACCCCCTCCGATCTTCTTGAAACTCTGGATTCTGACAGAGGGCCACGAGACTTCGACCAGCACACAAAAATGGAGGCTCTAGACCCTTCCAGAGCCGAGATTTCGGACGTCAAAGTTTTGACCTGAAAAAAAAAACAAGGGGTAACACTGTCGTTTTTCGCCGAAATTTTGACCCCCTCCGATCTTCTTGAAACTCTGGATTCTGACAGAGGGCCACGAGACTTCGACCAGCGCGGAAAAATTGAGGCTCTAGACCCTTCCAGAGCCGAGATATCGGACGTCAAAGTTTTGACCCGAAAAAAAACATAAGGGGTAACACTGTCGTTTTTGGCCGAAATTTTGACCCCCTCCGATCTTCTTGAAACTCTGGATTCTGACAGAGGGCCACGAGACTTCGACCAGCGCGCAAAAATGGAGGCTCTAGACCCTTCCAGAGCCGAGATATCGGACGTCAAAGTTTTGACCTGAAAAAAAAACATAAGGGGTAACACTGTCGTTTTTGGCCGAAATTTTGACCCCCTCCGATCTTCTTGAAACTCTGGATTCTGACAGAGGGCCACGAGACTTCGACCAGCGCGCAAAAATGGAGGCTCTAGACCCTTCCAGAGCCGAGATATCGGATGTCAAAGTTTTGACCTGAAAAAAAAACATAAGGGGTAACACTGTCGTTTTTCGCCGAAATTTTGACCCCCTCCGATCTTCTTGAAACTCTGGATTCTGACAGAGGGCCACGAGACTTCGACCAGCACGCAAAAATGGAGGCTCTAGACCCTTCCAGAGCCGAGATATCGGATGTCAAAGTTTTGACCTGAAAAAAAAACATAAGGGGTAACACTGTCGTTTTTGGCCGAAATTTTGACCCCCTTCGATCTTCTTGAAACTCTGGATTCTGACAGAGGCCCACGAGACTTCGACCAGCGCACAAAAAGGGAGGCTCTAGACCCTTCCAGAGCCGAGATATCGGATGTCAAAGTTTTGACCTGAAAAAAAAAACATAAGGGGTAACACTGTCGTTTTTGGCCGAAATTTTGACCCCCTCCGATCTTCTTGAAACTCTGGATTCTGACAGAGGGCCACGAGACTTCGACCAGCGCGCAAAAATGGAGGCTCTAGACCCTTCCAGAGCCGAGCTATCGGATGTCAAAGTTTTGACCTGAAAAAAAAACATAAGGGGTAACACTGTCGTTTTTGGCCGATATTTTGACCCCCTCCGATCTTCTTGAAACTCTGGATTCTGACAGAGGGCCACGAGACTTCGACCAGCACGCAAAAATGGAGACTCTAGACCCTTCCAGAGCCGAGATATCGGATGTCAAAGTTTTGACCTGAAAAAAAAAACATAAGGGGTAACACTGTCGTTTTTGGCCGAAATTTTGACCCCCTCCGATCTTCTTGAAACTCTGGATTCTGACAGAGGGCCACGAGACTTCGACCAGCGCGCAAAAATGGAGGCTCTAGACCCTTCCAGAGCCGAGATATCGGATGTCAAAGTTTTGACCTGAAAAAAAAAACATAAGGGGTAACACTGTCGTTTTTGGCCGAAATTTTGACCCCCTCCGATCTTCTTGAAACTCTGGATTCTGACAGAGGGCCACGAGACTTCGACCAGCGCGCAATAATGGAGGCTCTAGACCCTTCCAGAGCCGAGATATCGGATGTCAAAGTTTTGAGCTGAAAAAAAAACATAAGGGGTAACACTGTCGTTTTTCGCCGAAATTTTGACCCCCTCCGATCTTCTTGAAACTCTGGATTCTGACAGAGGGCCACGAGACTTCGACCAGCGCGCAAAAATGGAGGCTCTAGACCATTCCAGAGCCGAGATATCGGATGTCAAAGTTTTGACCTGAAAAAAAAACATAAGGGGTAACACTGTCGTTTTTGGCCGAAATTTTGACCCCCTCCGATCTTCTTGAAACTCTGGATTCTGACAGAGGGCCACGAGACTTCGACCAGCGCGCAAAAATGGAGGCTCTAGACCCTTCCAGAGCCGAGATATCGGATGTCAAAGTTTTGACCTGAAAAAAAAACATAAGGGGTAACACTGTCGTTTTTGGCCGAAATTTTGACCCCCTCCGATCTTCTTGAAACTCTGGATTCTGACAGAGGGCCACGAGACTTCGACCAGCACGCAAAAATGGAGGCTCTAGACCCTTCCAGAGCCGAGATATCGGACGTCAAAGTTTTGACCTGAAAAAAAAAAACATAAGGGGTAACACTGTCGTTTTTGGCCGAAATTTTGACCCCCTCCGATCTTCTTGAAACTCTGGATTCTGACAGAGGGCAACGAGACTTCGACCAGCGCGGAAAAATTGAGGCTCTAGACCCTTCCAGAGCCGAGATATCGGATGTCAAAGTTTTGACCTGAAAAAAAAACATAAGGGGTAACACTGTCGTTTTTGGCCGAAATTTTGACCCCCTCCGATCTTCTTGAAACTTTGGATTCTGACAGAGGGCCACGAGACTTCGACCAGCGCGCAAAAATGGAGGCTCTAGACCCTTCCAGAGCCGAGATATCGGATGTCAAAGTTTTGACCTGAAAAAAAAAACATAAGGGGTAACACTGTCGTTTTTGGCCGAAATTTTGACCCCCTCCGATCTTCTTGAAACTCTGGATTCTGACAGAGGGCCACGAGACTTCGACCAGCGCGCAAAAATGGAGGCTCTAGACCCTTCCAGAGCCGAGATATCGGATGTCAAAGTTTTGACCTGAAAAAAAAAACATAAGGGGTAACACTGTCGTTTTTGGCCGAAATTTTGACCCCCTCCGATCTTCTTGAAACTCTGGATTCTGACAGAGGGCCACGAGACTTCGACCAGTGCGCAAAAATGGAGGCTCTAGACCCTTCCAGAGCCGAGATATCGGATGTCAAAGTTTTGACCTGAAAAAAAACAAAAGGGGTAACACTGTCGTTTTTGGCCGAAATTTTGACCCCCTCCGATCTTCTTGAAACTCTGGATTCTGACAGAGGGCCACGAGACTTCGACCAGCGCGCAAAAATGGAGGCTCTAGACCCTTCCAGAGCCGAGATATCGGATGTCAAAGTTTTGACCTGAAAAAAAAAACATAAGGGGTAACACTGTCGTTTTTGGCCGAAATTTTGACCCCCTCCGATCTTCTTGAAACTCTGGATTCTGACAGAGGGCCACGAGACTTCGACCAGCGCGCAAAAATGGAGGCTCTAGACCCTTCCAGAGCCGAGATATCGGATGTCAAAGTTTTGACCTGAAAAAAAAACATAAGGGGTAACACTGTCGTTTTTGGCCGAAATTTTGACCCCCTCCGATCTTCTTGAAACTCTGGATTCTGACAGAGGGCCACGAGACTTCGACCAGTGCGCAAAAATGGAGGCTCTAGACCCTTCCAGAGCCGAGATATCGGATGTCAAAGTTTTGACCTGAAAAAAAAACAAAAGGGGTAACACTGTCGTTTTTGGCCGAAATTTTGACCCCCTCCGATCTTCTTGAAACTCTGGATTCTGACAGAGGGCCACGAGACTTCGACCAGCGCGCAAAAATGGAGGCTCTAGACCCTTCCAGAGCCGAGATATCGGATGTCAAAGTTTTGACCTGAAAAAAAAAACATAAGGGGTAACACTGTCGTTTTTGGCCGAAATTTTGACCCCCTCCGATCTTCTTGAAACTCTGGATTCTGACAGAGGGCCACGAGACTTCGACCAGCGCGCAAAAATGGAGGCTCTAGACCCTTCCAGAGCCGAGATATCGGATGTCAAAGTTTTGACCTGAAAAAAAAACATAAGGGGTAACACTGTCGTTTTTGGCCGAAATTTTGACCCCCTCCGATCTTCTTGAAACTCTGGATTCTGACAGAGGGCCACGAGACTTCGACCAGTGCGCAAAAATGGAGGCTCTAGACCCTTCCAGAGCCGAGATATCGGATGTCAAAGTTTTGACCTGAAAAAAAAACAAAAGGGGTAACACTGTCGTTTTTGGCCGAAATTTTGACCCCCTCCGATCTTCTTGAAACTCTGGATTCTGACAGAGGGCCACGAGACTTCGACCAGCGCGCAAAAATGGAGGCTCTAGACCCTTCCAGAGCCGAGATATCGGATGTCAAAGTTTGGACCTGAAAAAAAAACATAAGGGGTAACACTGTCATTTTTTTTTTTGGCCGAAATTTTGACCCCCTCCGATCTTTTTGAAACTCTGGATTCTGACAGAGGGCCACGAGACTTCGACCAGCACGCAAAAATGGAGGCTCTAGACCCTTCCAGAGCCGAGATATCGGATGTCAAAGTTTTGACCTGAAAAAAAAACATAAGGGGTAACACTGTCGTTTTTGGCCGAAATTTTGACCCCCTCCGATCTTCTTGAAACTCTGGATTCTGACAGAGGGCCACGAGACTTCGACCAGCGCGCAAAAATGGAGGCTCTAGACCCTTCCAGAGCCGAGATATCGAAGGTCAAAATTTGGACCTGAAAAAAAAACATAAGGGGTAACACTGTCATTTTTTTTTTTGGCCGAAATTTTGACCCCCTCCGATCTTCTTGAAACTCTGGATTCTGACAGAGGGCCACGAGACTTCGACCAGCGCGCAAAAATGGAGGCTCTAGACCCTTCCAGAGCCGAGATATCGAAGGTCAAAATTTGGACCTGAAAAAAAAACATAAGGGGTAACACTGTCATTTTTTTTTTTTTGGCCGAAATTTTGACCCCCTCCGATCTTCTTGAAACTCTGGATTCTGACAGAGGGCCACGAGACTTCGACCAGCACGCAAAAATGGAGGCTCTAGACCCTTCCAGAGCCGAGATATCGGATGTCAAAGTTTTGACCTGAAAAAAAAACATAAGGGGTAACACTGTCGTTTTTGGCCGAAATTTTGACCCCCTCCGATCTTCTTGAAACTCTGGATTCTGACAGAGGGCCACGAGACTTCGACCAGCGCGCAAAAATGGAGGCTCTAGACCCTTCCAGAGCCGAGATATCGGATGTCAAAGTTTTGACCTGAAAAAAAAACATAAGGGGTAACACTGTCGTTTTTCGCCGAAATTTTGACCCCCTCCGATCTTCTTGAAACTCTGGATTCTGACAGAGGGCCACGAGACTTCGACCAGCGCGCAAAAATGGAGGCTCTAGACCCTTCCCGAGCCGAGATATCGGATGTCAAAGTTTTGACCTGAAAAAAAAAAACATAAGGGGTAACACTGTCGTTTTTGGCCGAAATTTTGACCCCCTCCAATCTTCTTTAAACTCTGGATTCTGACAGAGGGCCACGAGACTTCGACCAGCGCGCAAAAATGGAGGCTCTAGACCCTTCCAGAGCCGAGATATCGGATGTCAAAGTTTTGACCTGAAAAAAAAACATAAGGGGTAACACTGTCGTTTTTGGCCGAAATTTTGACCCCCTCCGATCTTCTTGAAACTCTGGATTCTGACAGAGGGCCACGAGACTTCGACCAGCGCGCAAAAATGGAGGCTCTAGACCCTTCCAGAGCCGAGATATCGAAGGTCAAAATTTGGACCTGAAAAAAAAACATAAGGGGTAACACTGTGGGTTTTTTTTTTTTTTGGCCGAAATTTTGACCCCCTCCGATCTTCTCTTTTACTACTTACATGCATAATACTGGTTACATTCCATTAATAAAGCATTCTTGTTACAATATGTTTCTGTGTCTTTCTTATAAAACCAATAAACATTTGTTACAATATGTTTCTGTGTATTTATTATAAACAGTTTACATATAAAAACTGTATAACAGAAGACTATCTATAAAGTCTTTTACATATGGTTTCATATAAAAGCTGTTTTACATAAAAGACTGTTCTATAAAATCTTTAGAAGCAGTTTACATATCGTTTCATATAGAAAGCTGTTTTACATAAAAGACTGTTCCATAAAGTCTTTACAAGCAGTTTACATATAGTTATTATAAAATGAATTGAATCATTCCAAACAACATCACAAAAAAAAAAAGACTTAGACCTGAGTGCAAAAATGGAGGCTCAAGACCCTTCCAGAGCTGAGATATGGAAACTCAAAATTTCGACCCCAAAAAAAAAACGACAGTGTTACCCCTTACGTTTTTTTTTTTGGGCGAAAAATTAAGTTTCCCCAATCTTCTCAAAACTCTGGATTCTGATAGAGGGCCACGAGACTTCGACCAGCGCGCAAAAATGGAGGCTCTAGACCCTTCCAGAGCCGAGATATCGAAGGTCAAAATTTCGACCCGAAAAAAAACCATAAGGGGTAACACTGTCATTTTTTTTTTTGGCCGAAATTTTGACCCCCTCCGATCTTCTTGAAACTCTGGATTCTGACAGAGGGCCACAAGACTTCGACCAGCGCGCAAAAATGGAGGCTCTAGACCCTTCCAGAGCCGAGATATCGAAGGTCAAAATTTGGACCTGAAAAAAAAAACCATAAGGGGTAAAACTGTCATTTTTTTTTTTGGGCCGAAATTTTGACCCCCTCCGATCTTTTTGAAACTCTGGATTCTGACAGAGGGCCACGAGACTTCGACCAGCGCGCAAAAATGGAGGCTCTAGACCCTTCCAGAGCCGAGATATCGAAGGTCAAAATTTGGACCTGAAAAAAAAACATAAGGGGTAACACTGTCATTTTTTTTTTTTTGGCCGAAATTTTGACCCCCTCCGATCTTTTTGAAAGTCTGGATTCTGACAGAGGGCCACGAGACTTCGACCAGCGCGCAAAAATGGAGGCTCTAGACCCTTCCAGAGCCGAGATATCGAAGGTCAAAATTTGGACCTGAAAAAAAACATAAGGGGTAACACTGTCATTTTTTTTTTTTGGCCGAAATTTTGACCCCCTCCGATCTTCTTGAAACTCTGGATTCTGACAGAGGGCCACGAGACTTCGACCAGCGCGCAAAAATGGAGGCTCTAGACCCTTCCAGAGCCGAGATATCGAAGGTCAAAATTTGGACCTGAAAAAAAACATAAGGGGTAACACTGTCATTTTTTTTTTTTTGGCCGAAATTTTGACCCCCTCCGATCTTTTTGAAACTCTGGATTCTGACAGAGGGCCACGAGACTTCGACCAGCGCGCAAAAATGGAGGCTCTAGACCCTTCCAGAGCCGAGATATCGAAGGTCAAAATTTGGACCTGAAAAAAAAACATAAGGGGTAACACTGTCATTTTTTTTTTTTGGCCGAAATTTTGACCCCCTCCGATCTTCTTGAAACTCTGGATTCTGACAGAGGGCCACGTGACTTCGACCAGCGCGCAAAAATGGAGGCTCTAGACCCTTCCAGAGCCGAGATATCGAAGGTCAAAATTTGGACCTGAAAAAAAAAACATAAGGGGTAACACTGTCATTTTTTTTTTTTGGCCGAAATTTTGACCCCCTCCGATCTTTTTGAAACTCTGGATTCTGACAGAGGGCCACGAGACTTCGACCAGCGCGCAAAAATGGAGGCTCTAAACCCTTCCAGAGCCGAGATATCGAAGGTCAAAATTTGGACCTGAAAAAAAAACATAAGGGGTAACACTGTCATTTTTTTTTTGGCCGAAATTTTGACCCCCTCCGATCTTCTTGAAACTCTGGATTCTGACAGAGGGCCACGAGACTTCGACCAGCGCGCAAAAATGGAGGCTCTAAACCCTTCCAGAGCCGAGATATCGAAGGTCAAAATTTGGACCTGAAAAAAAAAACATAAGGGGTAACACTGTCATTTTTTTTTTTGCCGAAATTTTGACCCCCTCCGATCTTCTTGAAACTCTGGATTCTGACAGAGGGCCACGAGACTTCGACCAGCGCGCAAAAATGGAGGCTCTAGACCCTTCCAGAGCCGAGATATCGAAGGTCAAAATTTGGACCTGAAAAAAAAACATAAGGGGTAACACTGTCATTTTTTTTTTTGGCCGAAATTTTGACCCCCTCCAATCTTTTTGAAACCCTGGATTCTGACAGAGGGCCACGAGACTTCGACCAGCGCGCAAAAATGGAGGCTCTAAACCCTTCCAGAGCCGAGATATCGAAGGTCAAAATTTGGACCTGAAAAAAAAAACATAAGGGGTAACACTGTCATTTTTTTTTTTTGGCCGAAATTTTGACCCCCTCCGATCTTTTTGAAACTCTGGATTCTGACAGAGGGCCACGAGACTTCGACCAGCGCGCAAAAATGGAGGCTCTAGACCCTTCCAGAGCCGAGATATCGAAGGTCAAAATTTGGACCCTTAAAAAAAAACATAAGGGGTAACACTATCATTTTTTTTTTGGCCGAAAATTTGACCCCCTCCGATCTTTTTGAAACTCTGGATTCTGACAGAGGGCCACGAGACTTCGACCAGCGCGCAAAAATGGAGGCTCTAGACCCTTCCAGAGCCGAGATATCGAAGGTCAAAATTTGGACCTGAAAAAAAAACATAAGGGGTAACACTGTCATTTTTTTTTGGCCGAAATTTTGACCCCCTCCGATCTTTTTGAAACTCTGGATTCTGACAGAGGGCCACGAGACTTCGACCAGCGCGCAAAAATGGAGGCTCTAGACCCTTCCAGAGCCGAGATATCGAAGGTCAAAATTTGGACCTGAAAAAAAAACATAAGGGGTAACACTGTCATTTTTTATTTTTGGCCGAAATTTTGACCCCCTCCGATCTTTTTGAAACTCTGGATTCTGACAGAGGGCCACAAGACTTCGACCAGCGCGCAAAAATGGAGGCTCTAGACCCTTCCAGAGCCGAGATATCGAAGGTCAAAATTTGGACCTGAAAAAAAAACATAAGGGGTAACACTGTCATTTTTTTTTTTGGCCGAAATTTTGACCCCCTCCGATCTTTTTGAAACTCTGGCTTCTGACAGAGGGCCACGAGACTTCGACCAGCGCGCAAAAATGGAGGCTCTAGACCCTTCCAGAGCCGAGATATCGAAGGTCAAAATTTGGACCTGAAAAAAAACTATAAGGGGTAACACTGTCATTTTTTTTTTTTTTGGCCGAAATTTTGACCCCCTCCGATCTTCTTGAAACTCTGGATTCTGACAGAGGGCCACGAGACTTCGACCAGCGCGCAAAAATGGAGGCTCTAAACCCTTCCAGAGCCGAGATATCGAAGGTCAAAATTTGGACCTGAAAAAAAAACATAAGGGGTAACACTGTCATTTTTTTTTTGGCCGAAATTTTGACCCCCTCCGATCTTCTTGAAACTCTGGATTCTGACAGAGGGCCACGAGACTTCGACCAGTGCGCAAAAATGGAGGCTCTAGACCCTTCCAGAGCCGAGATATCGAAGGTCAAAATTTGGACCTGAAAAAAAAACATAAGGGGTAACACTGTCATTTTTTTTTTTGGCCGAAATTTTGACCCCCTCCGATCTTTTTGAAACTCTGGATTCTGACAGAGGGCCACGAGACTTCGACCAGCGAGCAAAAATGGAGGTTCTAGACCCTTCCAGAGCCGAGATATCGAAGGTCAAAATTTGGACCTGAAAAAAAAAACGTAAGGGGTAACACTGTCATTTTTTTTTTGGCCGAAATTTTGACCCCCTCCGATCTTTTTGAAACTCTGGATTCTGACAGAGGGCCACGAGACTTCGACCAGCGCGCAAAAATGGAGGCTCTAAACCCTTCCAGAGCCGAGATATCGAAGGTCAAAATTTGGACCTGAAAAAAAACATAAGGGGTAACACTGTCATTTTTTTTTTTGGCCGAAATTTTGACCCCCTCCGATCTTTTTGAAACTCTGGATTCTGACAGAGGGCCACGAGACTTCGACCAGCGCGCAAAAATGGAGGCTCTAGACCCTTCCAGAGCCGAGATATCGAAGGTAAAAATTTGGACCTGAAAAAAAAAACATAAGGGGTAACACTGTCATTTTTTTTTTTGGGCCGAAATTTTGACCCCCTCCGATCTTCTTGAAACTCTGGATTCTGACAGAGGGCCACGAGACTTCGACCAGCACGCAAAAATGGAGGCTCTAGACCCTTCCAGAGTCGAGATATCGAAGGTCAAAATTTGGACCTAAAAAAAAAACATAAGGGGTAACACTGTCATTTTTTTTTTTGGCCGAAATTTTGACCTCCTCCGATCTTTTTGAAACTCTGGATTCTGACAGAGGGCCACGAGACTTCGACCAGCGCGCAAAAATGGAGGCTCTAGACCCTTCCAGAGCCGAGATATCGAAGGTCAAAATTTGGACCTGAAAAAAAAACATAAGGGGTAACACTGTCATTTTTTTTTTTTGGCCGAAATTTTGACCCCCTCCGATCTTCTTGAAACTCTGGATTCTGACAGAGGGCCACGAGACTTCGACCAGCGCGCAAAAATGGAGGCTCTAGACCATTCCAGAGCCGAGATATCGAAGGTCAAAATTTGGACCTGAAAAAAAACATAAGGGGTAACACTGTCATTTTTTTTTTTTTTGGCCGAAATTTTGACCCCCTCCGATCTTTTTGAAACTCTGGATTCTGACAGAGGGCCACGAGACTTCGACCAGCGCGCAAAAATGGAGGCTCTAGACCCTTCCAGAGCCGAGATATCGAAGGTCAAAATTTGGACCTGAAAAAAAAACATAAGGGGTAACACTGTCATTTTTTTTTTGGCCGAAATTTTGACCCCCTCCGATCTTTTTGAAACAATGGATTCTGACAGAGGGCCACGAGACTTCGACCAGCGCGCAAAAATGGAGGCTCTAAACCCTTCCAGAGCCGAGATATCGAAGGTCAAAATTTGGACCTGAAAAAAAAAACATAAGGGGTAACACTGTCATTTTTTTTTTGGCCGAAATTTTGACCCCCTCCGATCTTTTTGAAACTCTGGATTCTGACAGAGGGCCACGAGACTTCGACCAGCGCGCAAAAATGGAGGCTCTAGACCCTTCCAGAGCCGAGATATCGAAGGTCAAAATTTGGACCTGAAAAAAAACCATAAGGGGTAACACTGTCATTTTTTTTTGGACGAAATTTTGACCCCCTCCGATCTTTTTGAAACTCTGGATTCTGACAGAGGGCCACGAGACTTCGACCAGCGCGCAAAAATGGAGCCTCTAGACCCTTCCAGAGCCGAGATATCGAAGGTCAAAATTTGGACCTGAAAAAAAAAACATAAGGGGCAACACTGTCATTTTTTTTTTTTTTTTTGGCCGAAATTTTGACCCCCTCCAATCTTCTTGAAACTCTGGATTCTGACAGAGGGCCACGAGACTTCGAGCAGCGCGCAAAAATGGAGCCTCTAGACCCTTCCAGAGCCGAGATATCGAAGGTCAAAATTTGGACCCGAAAAAGAAACATAAGGGGTAACACTGTGGGTTTTTTTTTTTTTGGCCGAAATTTTGACCCCCTCCGATCTTCTCTTTTACTACTTACATGCATAATACTGGTTACATTCCATTAATAAAGCATTCTTGTTACAATATGTTTCTGTGTCTTTCTTATAAAACCAATAAACATTTGTTACAATATGTTTCTGTGTATTTATTATAAACAGTTTACATATAAAAACTGTATAACAGAAGACTATCTATAAAGTCTTTTACATATGGTTTCATATAAAAGCTGTTTTACATAAAAGACTGTTCTATAAAATCTTTAGAAGCAGTTTACATATCGTTTCATATAGAAAGCTGTTTTACATAAAAGACTGTTCCATAAAGTCTTTACAAGCAGTTTACATATAGTTATTATAAAATGAATTGAATCATTCCAAACAACATCACAAAAAAAAAGACTTAGACCTGAGTGCAAAAATGGAGGCTCAAGACCCTTCCAGAGCTGAGATATGGAAACTCAAAATTTCGACCCCAAAAAAAAAACGACAGTGTTACCCCTTACGTTTTTTTTTTGGGCGAAAAATTAAGTTTCCCCAATCTTCTCAAAACTCTGGATTCTGATAGAGGGCCACGAGACTTCGACCAGCGCGCAAAAATGGAGGCTCTAGACCCTTCCAGAGCCGAGATATCGAAGGTCAAAATTTCGACCTGAAAAAAAACCATAAGGGGTAACACTGTCATTTTTTTTTTGGCCGAAATTTTGACCCCCTCCGATCTTCTTGAAACTCTGGATTCTGACAGAGGGCCACAAGACTTCGACCAGCGCGCAAAAATGGAGGCTCTAGACCCTTCCAGAGCCGAGATATCGAAGGTCAAAATTTGGACCCGAAAAAAAAACATAAGGGGTAACACTGTCATTTTTTTTTGGCCGAAATTTTGACCCCCTCCGATCTTCTTGAAACTCTGGATTCTGACAGAGGGAGGCTCTAGACCCTTCCAGAGCCGAGATATCGAAGGTCAAAATTTTGTGTGTGTGTTTGTGTCTCATCACAGGATAACTCTGCAAATGTTGCATCTTATATAGATATTTGAAATGTAGCAAACATTTTGTGATGAAGGCATGGTTTCCAAGACGGTTTTAATGTCCATCATATAATAAAAAGCTGTTAGATTTAATAAATATGATCCCCTGGCCCACAATTGAAGAAACACCCAATTACGCAAGAGTGTGCCTCATCCAGAGCCGTGATGTATGTGTACTAGCAATGAATCAATGGCCTTTTATTCTAAATAACATATTAAGATACGTTTTAAAAGCGTTACTTACGCAACTGTTTTTCACAAGCTTAGCTCAATAAAAAATAACTAATTTTTATAGATTTGCTTGTGCTTCCTTGAGCAAAAGTCACTGTGATGGTTGCCAGGGTGTTGCTATGATGTTCCAGCTCGGTCTTATCCTAAGGCGTCATATACTGACGCTTTTGACATTTTGTCTACATCCAATGCACATGGCACCCTTTAGCGTCAATATGAGACAGATATATATGGGCCAGAAGGCGCCTCCTCCTGGTCTAACCCTAACCCTACCCCAGACTTAAACCTACCCATAACCGAACAAAGCTCTGTGCGTGTTATATTGACGCTAAAGGGTGCCATGTTCGTTGGATTTAGACGAAATGTCAAAAGCGTCACTGTATGACGCCCTAGGATGAGAATGCGTTAGAGTGGTTGCTACACAGTTAACTGGTCCTACTCCAAGCGGGAATTGAACCAGCATTACTAGCATGGTATGCACGCTGGCTAACATGGAGGCTACAGACTGCAGTTACACTCACCCGCCCCAAACCTCACTCCCATCCGGGTCATGGCACCACATGTAACTGGTCCTACTTGACCCTCTACAAGCGGGATTTTAAATGGCATCACCAGCATGGGATGCGGGCACGCTAACAAGGATGCTAAAGCCTGCAGTTTCTAGTTTCAGGCACTAGTGCGCCTCTTGAGATTAGGGGAGTGAGGTTTACTCACACAGCTCTTGCTAGCTGGCCTCCATTATACTCACCCCACTAAACCTCACTCCCATCTGGGTCACGGCACCAAACTTAACCGGTCCTTCTCCACCCTCTCTGAGAATGATTCGAACCGGCGTCTACAGCTTTAGAGGCGGGCACAATAACAAGGTTTGAGGTTTACTAGCTCTCTTCTGATACACTAAGGCACTGCTAGCTGGTTTTAGCAAATGCACTGACAAACAGGCAACCAAACAGGCATGTAAAACAGCATTAAAAATATATCATACAAATGCGTAATTATCACAATAAAACCAATGATAATTGCATTTAGTGCATTTAGTCTTGCAGCATGAATTGGATTCATAGCACCAGACCAATGCATGTGACATGCTGATGTGTTTAAACTCAACCCACACATTCTCCCAAATACAATTTGGTGTGTCTCTCAACAGTTAGCAATAAATCAAGGGTAGTTGAGCACAAGAGAGGAAGAACTCGCAAGAAACCGCAATTAAGTGTACTTTACAGCAGTGGCCTGAGAACGGCAGCCAGTTATCAGGGCCTTAAGTCCACAAAATCAGTAGCAGTGCTCGATGTTCTGACAAGGCCTGAGGAGAGATTAATGACTCCCGGGGTTCTGTTGACTTTGGTGACGAACTACAGACACAGTCTGATGGAGAAAACTCCATTGATTAATGGCAGGAAAAGTGCCTTCCTCATAAAGCTGAATCATTCAGACTTCTGAACTTTCAATGGGTTACACATATCTGACATTCATTTTTCATCAAGTCTAGGGTGGATTCGGGATTTGGTGTTGGTTCTGACGACGTTGAGTAAGCTCTTTGTCAGATATGTATATTTGACTCTCGCTGATCCAAAGACATTTCTTCGGGAGCGAGAGAGGGATTTCATTGTGCAAGAAAAACAGTTTAAGACTTAAGCACTATTCAGACAGGATTAGTTTCCTAAACAACATTTAAATTGTCATTTCTTCTACTGATTGGAATGGGATTTGGATCACGAAAGTGTCTATAGTCTGGAAAGTTGGGTTAATGGGTCAAAGGTTCACACAATATGTAAAAATCACCTTTAGTTACAGCATTTACAGCAGAAGCGTTGTCAAAATATGATATCCAGGATTAGATTTCTCAGAGGACGCCGTGTTAGTAGACAAAACGCTAGGTAATTTGCTCCATCATTTTTTGGAGGTTGTGCAAGAAAAATAAAAGAGATTTAGATTCCGATGGGAAGGAAATCATAAAGAATGTGTGTCGGCATAACGCAAATCTACGTCATACTTTCCATAACAGTGTTCGTGCTTCAGTGTAATTATATTTAATAGCAATGAATTAATGTTGAACTGTTTTCAACGAGTCTGTGATTAAATATTGGTTTTCGATAATAATTAATGATATTAATATGAACTCTTGTGGCATGAACACTGTAATAGAAAATATCACTGACGTCAAAGAATGTGAAAGAAACCTTTCAATCAATCACTCTCACAAAATGGTGTTTGCTAAGGCAGCCAATCATTATGATGTACTTTTCTCTTGGTGGATGATAAATCAGGTGAACAACTATAATCCAAAACTCAAATATCAGAACCAGTAAACAACCACCCAGAACTCCAAAGCAAATTTATAGCAATGCACTAAACAACCTAGAATCTTTCCTGCATGGTGAGTTCAGCATTTCAGGCTGGATTTGGCTGCATGTGGTGTTAATGGAGTGAAGTGAGGTAAGAAACTGGACTGATGGTCATGAGAAGATTAAGTATGGATGTTGTAGTCACAGAGAAGGATGAATTATACAATGTCTTCTGGGGGGGAAAAATCTTGATTCATCCAATAAGGTGGTTACCAAAGAATACAAACTCTGTTTCTTCTGAGAAATACTGTGAGAAAC
This sequence comes from Cyprinella venusta, assembly GCA_038021265.1. Lineage (NCBI taxonomy): Eukaryota > Metazoa > Chordata > Actinopteri > Cypriniformes > Leuciscidae > Cyprinella > Cyprinella venusta. Next base: position 31,100,042 of record CM075876.1, on the reverse strand, counting down.
AGTGGAAGTATGGAAATCACAAGCTCAAAGACTTTCTACACTTACAGCCCCGCCCCTCCTCTGCCATTGGTCAGAAAAACAGACAAAAAATCCACAATTGGTGGACATGTCAAACCACTCACACACAAAGAGGGAAGTGTTCTTTCAGGCACCAACCACTTGTTTTCCCAGCTCTCAGTTTGCTTTCAAGAAGGAATATTTCCATTTTGTGAATATTTTGGTTATTTTTATGAAAAATGTTTTGGGGGCTTTCAAAAAAAAAACCTGCTGAGGTCAATTGTGTGGATATACATTAATATTACCTGTCAAACAATGTAAAAAAAATCATATATGCTATAATGTAATACAATTTGTATTTCAAATGTAACCACTAAAACACCATGCCATTTTTGCACATAGTATTTCAGCACAAAAACCTGCAACATAAACCTCCTACAATCCAGTTTATCCAAGCTATACAAAAATGAACATTGTACTTTTAAGAGATGCTTCGTTTTCTCAAAAGTTAGGCTACCTTCTGCAGCTTTAATTCATGCACAATGGTCACTTTAGGAAAAAAACACTTCAAAAATTACCATTGACCTCTAGCCTGTGTTATTGAACGCAGCATGGTTTGTTATCTATTCAAGCTATTAAAATGGAAAGTTTGAAAGAAGTGCTGTGTCTGAAAGTTATACGCACACAACGACTGCCAGACCTCAACACACATGCTTTAGTCATTATAACATCACAGCATAGTGTATAGATCCCTGGATCCCCATATATATTACTGAAGGAACACCAAAGACCTTTATGGACTGGAACAGCAAAGGTCGTGGGCGATGCATGCGTTTGGTTGCATCCGTACACTTCCCGTGGAAACTATTCTGTTAATGCGCAAACAGGGCAGATTTCAAAAGCTTAGAAAGCGATTATGATCAGGCACTGTCTGGGACAGGCGCTATGAGTCGAGGTCACTTTGATCTTTTCAAAGCATTTGAAAAATGTTCCAGATACAAACACAAATCAACGCTTCACATTCCTTCTGCGTGCTGAGGCTGAGCAGACATGCTTTCCAACGTCACATATTTTTTTTCTTCAATAGTACATTGACAGCACCAATGGTCCATATTTGTGTTCTTTATGCCCCTGATGCACGAAATATAAATCACAAAGATATCAGTAACACTTTGATTTGTTTGTGAATGCATTAGGTATTGTATTATGGACTTACAATGATCAATACACGCTTAGAAGAAAAGGTTCTATATAGAACCTTAAAAGGTTCTAAAGCGCTACGTATTTGGAACTCCTAAAATGCAATGCATGTGAATGATCATAAAATTCAAAATATGGGGGTTAAAAAAAATTAATTAATCAATATCACACGAAGAGTGCCATTTCAGTTTTTATTCTCCAAAAATCTTCATGATTAAAATGTGACATTAACTTACTACAACAGTTTAATAAACAATAACTTAATTACAACTACAAAATGTTACAGAATAATGTAATATATGAATGAATAATAGCCTATTAAGAACCAAAAGTGTTCTTTCTTGTCATTATAGAACATTTTTTTAGCATAAAAGTTCCTTTGGAGTTGAGTAAAGAACCCTATGCTTCATATATAGAACCCCAACGGACCCCTTTTTCTTAGAGTGTACTATAGCCTTTATTGGGTTATTAATTTCTACATGGTATATTTGAATTAGTTAATGCATTTTTAGAGGTATAAACGTTGTAAAATGATTATGATTCCCAATTCATGAATTGAACAAATTGAAACTTATTGTGAAATAGTTATGTAATAAATAAAAACCACAACCTATTTGATAGCCTACTTTCGTTTGTGCATGACGTGTGATTTTGTAAATATGAACACATGCGACATATGATTGGTCGCATTTCATAACCTGTATATGTGACGTGAGCACATTGAAATGTAAGCCAATCTGATGTGATTACAGCTCAGGGCTAATAAGCGTGTCTGACAATTGTCTGGTTTCATGGTGAATGAAGTCACAGAACAGGATCTATCATCCGTCTCCATCAGAGTTGCACCAACATAAACAGTCAATGCTGGAAAACATTCAGAGGAGAAGAATGTTAGTAAAAGACATCAAAGAGCAAACGAGCGGAAGAATGATCAATCTGTCTTTTACGAATCAAGAAAACGCAAGATCTTCTGTCTGAATTGTTGCAGAAGAAACAAACACTGCAACAGGCTTGTTTCCTCGCAGGCGTAAATGAGGAGGTGACTCATGTTCGGCACATACATGAAACGGTTCAAAATCGTCCATGGAAGGCGTGACTTTACCTTAGATGTCCTTTGAATAATGACACAATCATCTCTTTGGCTCCAGAAGAACAGAGAGAGCCCACAATTACATAATGAAAGAAGCTGGAGATTTCGGGAACCTCAGAGGAAAACCTGAAGCTGAGAATATTTTCTCCTGGAAAAAAAAACCCCAAAACGATCTTCTCTAGATCTGGGTCCAAAAGCAACCAAATTAATTGTTGAGGGCACTGAAGTGTCAAAACAGGCCTATTGATGTAATTAAACATGCTAATACGGTTGTTAAAAAGGTTCACATTAGAGCCGTATGTGATGCCTGGTTCAGATTACACGATTTTTTTGTCTGTTACGATAGTCACTCTGTCAGATTACGAGATTTTGGCTCCTAAAATCTTGTTGTGTCGTTGACAAGCCACATGTCAGACTACACGTTACTTCCATGCCGTGTTTAACGGCGCGCGTGATGTCATCGAGAAGGCGAAACTCGTAGCGAGTGACTTCCTGGATTGCTTGGCATTGCCTTTTCAGCATGAGTAATACACGATGTGGCGCGTTAGTGTGTGACCTGGTTGAATTGCGTGTGTCTCACATCACGGCCATTGCGTGAGACTTGAGAACCCTGCTCGAAGAGGACAGTATGGGCTGTCAATCTTCCAAAGAGAACTTGAGGTAAAATATTGTTTTCTTATATAGTTTTACTGCAGTCTAATCCCAAGACGTTATATAACTGACGTTTTGGGACGTCTTTTGACCATACGTCAATATTCGCCTTTTTAGGGCCCCCTTAAACGTCGGTAGATGAGGTTATGGGATCCCAACTCATCTACCGGACCTAAACCTAACCCTAAACCTAACCCGTCACCTAACTGACGTTAAAGGTAAAGCGTCAGTTGTATGACGGCCCGGGATCGCCATCTACCGACGTTTAAGGGGCCCTAAAAAGGCGGATATTGACGTATGGTCAAAAGACGTCCCAAGACGTCAGTTATATGACTTTTTGGGATGAGACTGTGTTGCTAGTTTTAACGTTAGTACCATCGTCTCTCTTTCGTTTCGCCATTTTTGAAAGTTGTATACGGAAAAGCTTGTGCTCCTATTGGTCAACCTCATACATGTGACGGAACCGTCGTGGACGACCGTTAAAAAAATGAAACATGCTTGTCTTATTGTCGTGAAGCATCGCAGACGCGACGTAGGTTGTCGCCCACTATGACACACTATACGAGATGATACGATCGAATCTTGCGTCCCGACGCCCGTTGTCGTTTACGAATCCCCACGACACCCTACGTCAAACAGATCGTGCCAAAATTGGGCTAAAATCGTGTAATCTGAACCAGGCATAAGATTGTGGCCAAAACTGGTACTGTAGTTCAAATTACTGTAGAGCGGTGTATTCCCCCCCCCCCCCCCCCCAAGTACTTGAGGTTGCCAGATCGGCCGCAGGATCCAACATTTTTTTTATCCGACTTGTTTGTAGCTACAGCTGTGGCAACTAGAGAAGAGCTGGCAACCCGAATGCTGCAACACTACTGAGTCCGTGATTGGTAGATCGGTGGAGGGTGGAGCATCAGACCAAAACACAACATGACAACATCAACATCAGTTGAGGGCTGCGACTTCGCGTGTCAGAATCATACACTTTTGTTGGGCGCAGAGCTTATTTTCTGCAGTAATCCAAAAGCAAACGGAAAAACCTATTGGTTTTTCATCTGAACCAGGGTGAAGCAAACTTAGAGCTCATGACTGCAGCACAGCAATGAATCAGGACTTTGCTATTGCTAAATGAGCTGTGAAGGGTACATTCTAGACAGCATTTGATAAGACAAAACTTTAAATATTCCCCTGAATGACAAATATGTTTGGTCTATCATTTCATCCTAATTTCATTAAGTGTTTGAGGTACGTTATTGAATTGGTCAACGAAGTGGAACATCTGTTGAATTGTTTCGAGGGAGGATTACTGACTCGCAAACACAAAACACAAAGACAAACACAACGCCAGAAACAACATGTGCTGCGTGTCCGGCTTTATAGATGTAGACTTGCACGTAATCTACGGGTGCTGGGATCAGTCATCCATCTTTATATTCCTTCTCAAAATACAACTAAAATCCTCTTTTGGCGTTCAACTCTTCTGTTTTTTATTCTTCCTTCACCATTCTGGGATCTCTGGCCCCAGTCGATTCGCATCTGCCAGCTATTCAAGAGTGAGGCGAGTCTCCGTCCGCGTCCAGAGAGGAGTGCGTCTAATAAGGGGAAGGCGCTTTTCCAAATAAATGAGACGTCTGTGTCGTCCCTTTGAGAGACGCTGTCTTCCCTCGTGGGTTTTTGTCTTTCCAAGTGTTACAATCTTCCAGTTGGAAGTCAGTCTATCCATTAATCTGAGGTATAAGGTAATGTTCATTGTACACGTCATCTGGCATCCACGGTCCTCAGGGAGAGAATGTTCTCATCCTCTCATAGCTGGGGCAAAGACTGGAGAAGAGTAAATGAATGGAAAAAGAAGTTTCATATTATATGTAAGTTTTATATTTTGTGCAGGCCAGTCAGGTTTATCCACAGCAGACTCAGTAAAGCATTTCTATGGACCTCACACAGGGACATTGTCATGCATGGAGTAACAGATGTTTGTCTAAGAAGATTGCATGATTGTTTTTTTATGTAAACCTGTTGAAACTATCCACGTAGTTGTTTCTGATTGGGTCTAATTATTAGTGCAACAATTGATGACATTGCTTTGGCAATCATGATGCAATGTAAATACATTCTCTGCCTTGTATCTAACAAACACCCCTTAATATACTGAGCTTTACTTGTTCGGGACACATTCTGACATTTGTTTTCACATAACTCAATGCTTCTTAGTTGTTTGTTTTTGCATATAAATTACATAAAGCAGATAAACAGAGAAGTTCAAAAATACAGGGATCACACAACATATATAAGATTTCATTAATTGCAAAACAACGAAACAATGAATTATACATTTTTCAGACTATGCAGGATTTCTTGTTGAATAATCAAATATAGGTAAATGAGTCATGTGACTCAGATTTCCACTGAAGCTCAGATGCACTTTGGATGATTTCAGATCATGGAGAAGATGATCATTACGTTTATTCTGCATGTAGCTCCAGTCATGCTGTTATTAAAGCACAACATGCACACTAAATACAATTCAAATATGCCAATGATATCACTTGTAATGCAACATTTGTGTTAAATTATATGAAAGAATGCAACAGGGAAGCATTTTCTCTTGTCTCAGACCTTTGTATATACCGTGGTATAAATTGTATATCAGAATCTCTTCTGGTTGACACATTTCTACTTTAGCCAGGTTTGCCATCATATAGGTGCTACGTTTAAATATTATTGTCATCAAAGATAAACTAAGATTGTTTATGTGCATTTGCTTGTGCTTTCTGTGGAAAAGCAGGTCAACCCATAAGACAAGGCAGATGGTTCTATTTGCAAAACCATATGGTGAAGGTCATCTGTCTTTTTTACGAATTAAATAAACACCCTTGATTTCTCCATATGCAACCATTGAATCAGCTGAGAGGGATGGACATGCGGATAAATAATGGGATTGGAAAGTACTTTTACTATTTCCGCAGTTCAAGTCTTTATCAGTTTTACTAACCTTGTTTTTTAATTCAAGAATGTAGAATCAAGAATATAGATGTAAGATTAGTCTTGTTTTAAAGAAGACATTTTGCAGATTTTTGTAGAATTTAAATAAATTAAGAAAGTGAAACAGAAAAAAAAGTTATAGAAGTTTGTTTATGAAAATGTAAAAATTGTGTGATTCATATATATTTTTTCAAAACCTGGGCTACTCTAAAACTGCAAGAAGATCAAAGCCAAAACTCTGAACAAGTTGTGTTTCAAATTTTATGATGATATCTCTTTGAGTAAGAGTTTGTTAGGGCGCAGTACCAAACTTTTCCACTAGGTCAAAACCAGACTCCATTGCGGCCCATAAGGGTGCCTCCATTTCCATATGTGTTTTGATCTTAACCATTATTTCCTGAATTTTCATACAATTTATGCAGTATGCATCCTATTCAGATGTAGTAAGGTAAGTTTGGCATATTTTGATATGAATTCAATCTCAATAATCACATAAAAATAACACGCATGCGTGTTACTGTATAGCTCGCTGCCACCTCGCAAATGGCAAATCTATCATTTTTAACATTTTCAGACCTTTTTTTCTAAAAAAAAAAAATTAATGGATCTTATCTTCTGAACTAGTTTTCAACCATTCTTTCATGATTTTCATGTTCATCCCTATTTCAACACGCCTTAGGAGTATGAAAATATTCTTGTTGCAAATTGATAGATTACAGCTCTTCTCTTCTGTGATTTATTTTGAAAATCAATCACCAAAATGAAAACTCAAGTTTATCTAAAGTGTTGCAGTGTTCAGAGAAAATAACCCCATCGGTTATAACCCACAAGCCTAAAGTCAAATCAAGTCAGTTTGCATAGAATAACAAGATGACCTATATGTCAGCATGGATCATACAACTAAAACACGCAGAATGAAATAAATGCAATGGATTTGAGTGGTGCGTACTGCATTTCCGTACTAAAAACAATAGGTACATCATGAGGTATTCAGTATGACAAAACTAGGCGTGCATTGTGACGACATTGTCCTAGTTTTGTGTCATTTTGTTTCTATCGAAAGAGCAGCAGTAAACACCTGTCACAAGTTACAGAGTCCAGACGTCAGCGTGAGCGAGTTACTGCCGCTTTCAGCCATTTGTGAGACTAAACGAGGTGACATTTGTGAGGCAGCATACAGTTTTACAGGCTTCCCATGCTGCTCAGATAATTTTATCAGCCCAAAAAAGGCTGTGTTGGCGAGTATAAAGGTAGAGGATTCAGTTTAACCAACAGATGATAAATAATGCTACCAGGTTCGAAGCAACAGCTCAAACAGAAGCATTTACCAGCAGCGGTTATGGCGTGTTTCCATCAGAGTCACTGACCGATGCAAAGTTTTCCTCTGAGACTTGGCGTCTGCAGTCAGAGCTTTGATTGGATAAATCGTCTTGGCAGCATCAATGGTGGGTTTTTTTTGTTTGTTTTTTGCCTCCGTGAACCAATGAGCCCCTCAATCTGCCAGTAGAGCTCCGCTGTCAGGAAAGTATTTTAGCATTCAGACAGTTTTCATAGGAACTCTTCGAATCCAGACGCTACCGGTAAACTCTCAGTAAACCAACAGACTCTGTAGATAGAAACTGTCAAACAGCAGAACAACACTCCATTGTTATTCACAATCTAAGAGTGTTTACTGTGCAAGGTACACTTTAGAATAACAGGGCATGAATAATCATGTACTAATACCCGAATTAATAGTAACTTCAACATGAACTCGTGATTAGAGAAGATATGAACTAATCATGAACCAATGAAGAGCGATCTTTAATTATGACAGGAGTCATAATGATTCATGCATGAATAGCAGCACATGTTAGTACATGTTTGATAGGGGAAAACTAAATCAATCAGGCTCTGCTGGAATAAATAAGATGTAATCTAAATTTGAATTAAATATTGCCACAATTGAAACTGTAATATAATAATTGGCCATTTGCAGCATTGTGATACATAATCGGAATGGCACATGATTATTCAGCCATTAATTACACAGATCCATCTAAATAAAGGTGGAAAATAGACTAATAACTACCACTAATACATTTAATTTGATCTAAACCATTTCTGATTGTTATAGTTCATTTAGACCTATGTTTAGTAATAGCTACTTTTCTTCCCGGGACTACAGTATGTAGGGTTTGTTCTACATACTGTAACTATAAGATTGGAAACATCATTTATACCCTTTGCACAAATGTTTATGCCCAAAGTTTAATGCTTATGGTTTTGTTTGAATTCCCAATCTTTAAGTAATAGTGACGTTTGCCAGAGCACCTTAAATGTTCTCATCAAAATCTGCCCATAGACCCAATGAGACTTAGAGTATACCGTTGAAGGCCAGTAGGCCACCATACTGGAGAAATCCACACAGTGCTGGTCTAATAATTCATTATGTAAACTTCATCCTCAAGAGTTTGATAATGGAATTTTTATGCACCAATTTACAGCGTTACAGGTAAGACTTCGGCCAGACATGCTGCACGAATGGAAATTTAGTCGAGGCAGTCATCCCTCTTCACCCAATAAAACTTTTATGACAAACGTCTGATGTTAACCTACAGTTAAAAGTTTAAAAAGGAAGTATCTGGCTTCGTAAATGTTTTTGACACGCATACGTTGCTGAACGTGTTCGTTGAAAGGACAAGGACATCCGTACAGTGAGTTCAACTGCATGTGTATATGTGTATTTGTGAATGTTGTGCTCATAAAGAAACCTCTTAAATGAAAGCAGCTTCAGGTTTATGGTTCGACGTTTGAGTGTTAAGGCTGGAAAAAGCAACGCTGGGGTTTTCTCATATGCCGGCCGAGAGACCAGCAGCTGATGTTAATTAAGACCGTAAGTGATCCTGATCCGACGGAATCTCTGTGCTATGGAGCACAAGTAAATCCATCGACTCCCAACGTTTTCCGCTCTGGATATGGCCATGATGTCAGTGGAAATATTTACAGTTTCTCTCAATAAGCTGCTCTGGGAGTCATATATGCCCACCCTCGTGGTTTGTCTGGATCGCCTTGTCAGATTTGACAAACAAAAATGATTTCAAATTTTGTTTGTCAACCAGGCCTGATATGATTTCTTTGTTTGATATTAAAACACTCATCCATTGCATTTCTGTCATCGGTTTCTCTATATTGAATTGATTGCTCCTGTCAGCCAGTAAATTCAGCAATGCAAATTGTATTAAAATAGTAAAAAAAGTATAAAACTATTTCAAAAGGGTTATGAAGATTGTAATTTTGATTCTAGCATAGCCTTAGCTGTCATCCTATTACATTGTAAAAAAAAGTTGTAAATAACACTAAGATTATTGGAGTATGTCTTACAAGAAAATACTATTTTAGTCTTTCTACTTTAAAAAATTCACGTTGAATGCAATGCATTACCATTTATTGTTGGCAACTTCTGAATAAAAATTGTTTCAAAGTCCCATGCCAAAAAATTTCAGCGTATAGCATTTCTGCTTTTTGCGAATATGTATATGCACAAGTATGTGAATTAAGTAATGAAAGCAGTGTTGTAGTCTAGACCAGTTCACTCGAGTCCGAGTCGAGAACGAGACCAAAGAGAGTCGAGTCCGAGTCGAGACCGAGACCAAAGGGAGTCGAGTCCGAGTCGAGACCCGAGACCAAAGAGAGTCGAGTCCGAGTCGAGAACGAGACCAAAGAGAGTCGAGTCCGAGTCGAGACCGAGACCAAAGGGAGTCGAGACCAAAGGGAGTCGAGTCCGAGTCGAGACCCGAGACCAAAGAGAGTCGAGTCCGAGTCGAGACCGAGACCATAGAGGGTCGCGACCGAGACCAAAGAGAGTCGAGTCCGAGTCGAGACAGAGAACAAAGAGAGTCGAGTCCGAGTCGAGACCCGAGACCAAAGAGAGTCGAGTCCGAGTCGAGACCGAGACCAAAGAGAGTCGAGTCCGATTCGAGACCGAGACCAAAGAGAGTCGAGTCCGAGTCGAGACCCGAGACCAAGGAGAGTCGAGTCCGAGTCTAGACCGAGACCAAAGAGAGTAGAGTCCGATTCGAGACCGAGACCAAAGAGAGTCGAGTCCGAGTCGAGACCCAAGACCAAAGAGAGTCGAGTCCGAGTCGAGACCGAGACCAAAGAGAGTCGAGTCCGATTCGAGACCGAGACCAAAGAGAGTCGAGTCCGAGTCGAGACCCGAGACCAAAGAGAGTCGAGTCCGAGTCGAGACCGAGACCATAGAGGGTCGCGACCGATACCAAAGAGAGTCGAGTCCGAGTCGAGACAGAGAACAAAGAGAGTCGAGTCCGAGTCGAGACCCGAGACCAAAGAGAGTCGAGTCCGAGTCGAGACCCGAGACCAAAGAGAGTCGAGTCCGAGAGTTGAGTCTGAGTCAAGACCGAGACCAAAGAGAGTCGAGTCCGAGTCGAGACCAAGACCAAAGAGAGTCGAGTCCGAGACCAAAGAGAGCCGAGTCTGAGTCGAGACCGAGACCAAAGAGAGTTGAGTCCGATTCGAGACCGAGACCAAAGAGTCGAGTCCGAGTTGAGACCGAGACCAAAGAGAGTCGAGTCCGAGTCGAGACCGAGACCAAAGAGAGTCGAGTCCGAGTCGAGACCGAGACCAAAGAGAGTCGAGTCCGAGAGTTGGGTCTGAGTCAAGACCGAGACCAAAGAGAGTCGAGTCCGAGTCGAGACCAAGACCAAAGAGAGTCGAGTCCGAGACCAAAGAGAGTCGAGTCTGAGTCGAGACTGAGACCAAAGAGAGTCGAGTCCGAGAGTTAAGTCTGAGTCAAGACCGAGACCAAAGAGAGTCGAGTCCGTGTCGAGACCAGAGAGGTTGGATGACCTAAGGTTGGGTCTGAAACAGGACTTAAATATATCATCAAGAAGATGTAAAATATTTGGTGGTAACAATAAAATTGGCACCATACTCGAACAGTAAACCAAATATACCATGGAATCATGTACACTGTAATGGTAAAAAGGCCACATAGTGGTGTGAAGGTAATTTTATTGTAATTATGACTTACAATTATTACAATTAGTAAGTGCTCTTTCACGTAACATTACTGCACACAAATTCTGTGTGGCTCTTATATGTAAACTAAATTATGGATGATAAGGCAGACATTTTCAATAAATAGTTGAGCTAGAGGCTCCACATCACATCTGATCTCGGTCCTGATGCATTTGCGCGGCGCAAACGTTATAATCTCAAGTCATGCGCAGTTGCTCACAAGAAAGTCAGCAATCATTCGACGTTTCAATCAAACAATTTAAAGAAACATTAACATACAGTAATAATCATCACATATTTTGAATGGGACTCGAGTGGACTCGGGAATAAGTCCAAGTCCTAATATGTTTGAGTACGAGACCATTAAAATATGAGACCGAATCCGAGACCGAGTCTCGAGTAAGATTGATGAAAGTAATGAAAGTAACAAGTAATGAAATTCGTGAGCCAAGAAGAATAAAAGATCTTCAGCAAAAAGCAAAAAAAAAGAATTGTTCAGTACTATTTTACGCTTTGGGAAATTGATGGCAAATTCGTATGTTTTCCCATGAGATCAGGTTGGTCTGTTCCTCACACAAAGCAAACTGCATAAAACATATGACTTAAAATATAGTTATTTTGATTACATTTATGTCTTTTCACAGGCTTGGCACTAGTATAAATCACATCCACTTTTCTCATTTGCAAAAACTGAAGGTCTGACAATTTGCATAACATCTCCTTTTGTGTAGTGTCTACATTAAGATCTTGGTCAGACCGCACAGGAAGAGAGAACAAAATCTCCATAGTTCAGATTTGTGCTGTCCAAAGCTGTTTTTCAACCACATCGACCTTCAAGCAGCAGAGCATCTTTCCGTAGTTCATGGCAGGAACAGCGTATCACTCTCTCAGCCTCAATGGAAAAAGCAATCAGCTACGTCATGCCTCTTAAACCACCATGTTCTGTCCTTGTTCATACAATTATAACTTTTCAAGACTATGTCTAATATTGATGTCGTTTTATAGCCTTCTTTTATGAGAACTGCTCTTATGAGGCAGTTCTATAAGATGAAGCATGTCTGGATTATAAATCCCGTGTTCAACGTGGAGGACGTACTACAGTAAATCTGTTCATTCATCTTTAATTTTCAACACCCGACACATCAAGCAGAGAAACATGAAGACTAGTGTAATGTTTTGTTTCAACCAACATCAAAGTTGTCCGTTTACTATGAAATATGGATGAATAGCAGTTTATATTAAAGGGGTCATATGATGCAAATTCTTGTTTTCCTTTTTCTGATCTGCAGAGTTACAAAGCTCAAAAAGTGTCAAACCTAAAGAGATATTCTATATAAAAGTTAAGGTTCTGCCATGCCTTCCTAAAACACTTCGTTCAAACACTCCTCCACAAATCTACGTTTATTCTCGCTGTGTTATTGTTGCTGCCGGCACCGCCATGTCGTGGAGACACTTTTTTTTTGTTTCGAAAGCCCAAACTACTTAGTTTGGCCTTCCAAAAGAGGACACAGTCAGAAAACAGTGCTTAAAGTCCCCATGAATTCAAATTGGCCATACTTATTTTGTTTGCCTAAATAGGCTACATGCACAAGCGAAGTCACGAACTTCCGCTATTGTCAGAAGTCGGCATATCGGTTTCCGGTTTGCGACTGTTCATCCGCATCCGCTAATAAACAAACAAGATGCTGCTGTTGTACGAAAAAAAAAGAGTTTTTATGAATCATTATAGCAACAAAAGCAATTTCATTTTGGGTAATTTACTATCTCAACTACCTAAACCTCATAATGGTTTATTGTGTAGCATCTTATTTTTCCTCAATAAAAGAGAAAAAGTTGAGTTTGATGTAAACACTTTACAGCATTAGAGAACAGATTTTCCACTCAGGTCTGTCAGTAAAGGACGAGAGGAACGCTGACTGGCTGTATGTATCAGGAAAATTCCACATCGGAGATATCGCCACTAATTCCAACCACATGTGGAATATGTGGGAAATCTACAGGGCAGAATGATTGTTCAACACAACAGAGCAGCTATAAAGAGACTTGTGCTGACAAATGAAAGCTTCCGCAAACAGTCAGTGATCTTGTTTTCCCATGATGCTCTATTGGTGGCTGCAGAGATAACTGATTTCAATATGCAGTTGTTAAGGTCAATCCGAAGCATTCAAGTTTCAAGTCTCTGAGATATTATGTTCTCTAAATAAGGCTTGAATACCTCCTTTAATAATTTAACTCTCTCTCGTGTCTACACCTTAAGCGAGCAAGCCTGTTCAAGCCCTTTTTACTGGCTTTTCCTCATCTGTTAATTACTTTATTTGGCTTCGCTATTCAAACACCTCTACAGTCACAATAAAATCAGGATGTAGCCTGACTTGTCACCTCAAAAACACCCCTCAAAGAATGTTTTGAAGAGTTTGAAGCCAGCTGGACCTCCAAAATCAGCCTCTGTGGTCCAAAGCCAATGCACGGTCCAAAAAAACACATATTGCACTCATGCAAGACATGTGACAGATAGGATTTCTGCTGACTACAGGACTTGCATTCAGTCCTGCTACTTTAAAAAAGAGCCTCATTCTTTATGATCAATATGCATGAATGCGTCGCGTACTGCTCCGAGACAAGAAGGTTGAGGATCTAAATGCAGTTTTAGTGAAAGGGTAATCCAAAGATGTAATCCAAAGTACAGGCAGGGTCAAACACAGGCAGTCCGTACAAACAAACACAACAAGGCAGGGAACATGGGCAAAAGAGTAATCCACTGAACAGGCAAGAAATCCAAAAACCAAGAGACATGAAACCAGGGAGAATGCTTGGATTTGCAGTGTAAAGGCCATTGCACACTGAGTCTGAAATTTTCGTATTTGTGTTTTTCCGTATTCGTGATTCGGTGGCTCTGAATTGTTAAAACACCATTGAAACACCATTCAAACTGCTTGCTACAGATGCGAAAAACGCAGAAAATCGAAAGCGATTTAATGACGGACGAAAGTTTCGGAAGCAGTGTGCAAGCGTCATTGACACAACCTCGAGGTCGTATTTATTTTTTAACGTGCAAAAATTTCGGACTCTGTGCAAGGGCCTTAACACTAAACAAGACATTGCTGATAATGAATGAGAAAACCCGGCTTATATGGGGTGAGCTAAACAAGATAATGAGACATTTAGGCTATGTTTACACAAAAACAATTGAAGAGAAAACGCAAAAGTGGTGTTGCGTTATTACTTTTTATTCTGCGTTTGGACGACCATTATGGGTGGAAATCCGAGAGCATATAGTGACGAAAAAGTGTGTGAAATTCGATGTAGTATGCACTCCAGGCGGCTAGGTGGCAATGTGAAGCACTGCCACACAACAACACCAAGTCCGCGCACCTGAGTACAACCTACAACAATGGGAACGCGACGGTGGAGCGTTTTTAATATTTCCACTGGAGGGTGGTTTCAATTTTTTTGCGTTTTTAAGCCCCAAAAACGGTGTTGCTGTGTAAACGAAAAGCACATCCGATAAAATATTTTTACGTTTCCACCCGCGAGCATTCTCGTGTAAACAAGGCTGTAGTTTGTGAGGGAAAGACAATAGTCTGATGTGGAGTGCCCTCTGGTGGCTGTCAAGGGCACTCCAGCTGGTGACATCATGCATGTTAGGCCTAGTTTCATTGATTTTAGAGAATGAGCTATTTCTTAAAAATATGCATGCAAGGTCTGTAGTCGAGACTTCAGTTTCTTGCTTTTGATAGTTTTCGGTTGATGTTACTTTAATTTCTTTATGCCTTTAATCTGATAGAAAAGTGAAGAAGTAACAGGAGTCCATGGGGAGAAGGGAGCGGGGTGATTGATTCAGATGCATAACATAAGCGCCACCAGGCAACATATGTCGGAGCATGTGTAGAGCCCACCAGGCCACGTTTCCCACTCTTTTGAGGCAGTTTGGTAAGAAAGCGCCAGCCAAGAACATTAAAGTATGGTAATGTAACAGACAGGATAGACCACAGGAGTAGTTTATGTGTCTTAGTGAGACCCGGAAAATGTGATGTGGCTTCCGCCATACTGCTCGCCTCCGCTGAATAGCTCAGTAACTTACATAATAATATACAGCTGGGTTATGGCACGGTGAACGTTATTAAACAGTTAGCGCATGTGCTTTTGAGTTACGCATTGATGTGTGGTGTATGCCGTTGCATAATAGTGCTGGAGCTATTTCCCCCTCTACACACTTCCATATGCTTCCTTTTACCTACAGATTCAAATATGTTTGGATTAATGGATATGTGCTGAAAGACCGTCAGCAATAAATGTCATTTTCAATGTATCTTGAGTTCTCCCATCGATAATAAACCACAGATCAAACGATTCTCCAGGTGAGATGGATGAGCCGGCCTACAGGTGTGATTCATGTTTGTCTATAATCTTCTCCAGCTTTCCTAAACACTTCAGGTCATATTTACGGCATGTGGACCATAAGGACGCAATAGTACAAAGACGCCGCTGTACATTTTACACATACCAGTGGTTTTAGACAGGCTTTGCAATAAAGGTCATGCCCTATTCAGACGGCGAATTCCAGTTCACATGTTGAATTTAAAATGAATTTAAACAAAGCCTGTAAACATGATGCAAAATTTCTGTTCGAGTTTGAATATAAAGTAGAAGAATTAAAATAATTAGATTTTCTTGGTAAAAAATATGTTATACTGTATGAATTTCTTTCAATTTTGTCAATACTTGCTTGTTTAAGATTAGACATAGGAGAGAAGGAAGGACGACAGATAGGTGGATGGATGGAAAGAGACAGGCAAATGATGGATGGATGGATGGATGGATGGATGGATGGATGGATGGATGGATGGATGGATGGATGGATGGATGGATGGATGGGTGAAAGGATGGATGGATGGATGGATGGATGGATGGATGGATGGATGGATGGATGGATGGATGGATGATGGATGGATGGATGGATGGATGGATGGGTGAAAGGATAGATGGATGGATGGATGGATGGATGGATGGATGGATGGATGGATGGATGGATGGATGGATGGATGGATGGGTGGATGGGTGGGTGAAAGGATAGATGGATGGATGGATGGATGGATGGAAGCACAGATGGATAGATAGACAGAGGGATGGACAGAACCATCAGAAATGTTGTCTACATGTTGTCACTTCCAATCGAGTCTCTCCGTCTTTGTCTGACACAAAAGGCTAAAAGTTTTCAAATTTTCAGGACAGGAGCTCTTGAAGCTCCGCCCCCTTTGTTGGATTTCATTTGCATTTAAAGGGACAGACACACAAACTGTGCGTTTTTGCTCACCCTCAAAAAGCGACAATTTTAAAATGCTTTATAAAAATATCTGTGGGGTGTTTTGAGCTAAAACTTCAGATACACACTCTGAGGACATCAGAGACTTATTTCACATCTTGTGAAAAGGGCATTATATATACCATCCCTTTAAACTCAACATAGACCCAAAGCTGACTCTATTTACTTTCCTTATAAATGGTTCTGGTCTTAATCCAATCATGAGTGTGAATTTCTTCAAAAGAAAAAAAAACATTCTTTTTATGATTTGTTTTTAATAAGACACCTCTAAAATATTTTTATTTTATATTCATTGGTGTTGTAATCCAGTTAGTGGGAGTGGGAAGAAATCTTAAAAATAATATGAAGCAAATCCATCATTTTGTACTAAATGTTCTGTTCCACTTAGAAATATACCATGTCATAAGTGTGAAATGCATTGCAAAATTTCATGCAATTAGTATTTTGATGAAATCTCATGCCATGATACATTTATAAAATAATTATTTTAAGGAAGTTTGTTTGGTTAATGGTGTTCTGGTGATTCATAGTGTGAGAAACCTTCATCACAGCATATTCATCATTGAGTTCATGTCATCGATTCATCTATTCGTCTCATCAGCAGGTCAGATCTGAAGAATAGACGTCGAGCCAAACGGATAACGAGAAAATGCGTCGACGGGTGGAACAGAAAGATGAATGTTGATGGGAGATGTTACAGTTTTGATTCAGGATCCAGTTTTCTCTACTTTGTTTTCTGTTCATTATGATAAGTGTTTTATTTCCATTCCTCAGAAGGTTTCCTCATGACTAGAACACCATTGACTTCCCAAAGGATTTAAAAAGCACATTATGTTGTCATTAAAAACTAAGATGGTTGCTTCTTTTACACTGATATTAAAATTTACCGTGTAATCATTTGTTTTTGCTAAACATGTTGCCACGTTGTCCTAGGCAAGTCAGATTTGTTTGTACACCACCTTTAGTACACATCACGATACATTTATAAAATAACTATTTTAAGGAAGTTTGTGTGTTGTTGAATTAAAGCAACTTAAAGTCGTTTACGTTAATAATGCCTAAATAAAGATAAATCTTGTCATATGTGGCCACTGTGGCCAGCGGTTTTCCAAAGTAACCAGCCACTCAACATTTTCACTGGCCACAGTTTTGGGAAAACTGCCATAAAGATATTTTAATATAATCTCATAGTTTGCTGTAATAATTTGTCTGTCACTTTAAGACCTGACGCAAGGATACTGTAACACGTTTACTTTCGCAACTGTTTACGTTCACGTAAAAAACTGAATGAGTTCATGTGGATACTCTCCAAGACAGGCATTTTTTTGTGTGTGTGTGTTTGACTGTTTGAGCACAAAAATAGAGAGGCGGCTTTATGTTCACGCACTTTCGATTAAATCTCAAAGCGAAATTCAAGCCCTGTAGCACCAGCAATATTCATCCAGAGCAAATGAAACGAGTTTCATTACCTAATGTTAACAATTACAACCTTTGGTTTTAATAACGTATTAGTAACTGTTGAAAATAATATCAACTAAGATTAATAAATGCTGAAGATGTAGTTCATTCTTAGTTCGTTAGTTAATTAATGTTGTAAAGTGTTACCGAATGTTGCTAGGATTAACTACAGAGCTAAGCTTTTACAATTTGCATATCCACGACTCGACTCTCAAAGCAGTAAAGTTACAAAATCAGCAGAATCCCTGAAGTGTGACGAGGGGCCAAGACATTTAGTCTCCATTTAATCCATCAGTGTCTCACGCACAGTAGACGCCGAGGCTCCGGGGGCCGTGGAAACACGACTCCTGTGGTGTAATGCAGGCCAGAGTTTGTGGCCTCTGTTTCTCTGAGGGCATGACCTCTCTGAGGGAGACCGTTGCATGGGAATGCGTGAATACTGATGCCAATGGACTGAGAAAAGCATTCGGGAGCCAAGAAAACTGATGTTCAGGACCCCTTATTACAAGAGACTATTTAGATGTCCTTCCTGGTGGCCTGCAAGGGCCTTTTCTTTTTTCTTTTTTTTTTTTGTTCTATGAAAATCTCTTTGTTTTGGAGGTACTGGTCGGTTTTGGTCTATTAAGTCAAGAGATCTAAAAATTGGACAGTTTGTTTTGGAAGTACAATAAGTTGCTTGTGAGAAATGCAGATTTATGTAGACAAACTTTTGAAGCTTTTGCATAAAAGTTTGATCCATTTTGTTTCTTATTTTGGCAAAGAACCACCAGGAAAATAAGAGTTGATTATGAGTAAACACGACCAACCTCAAAGATTTAAATCGTTTTGTTCTGTTAAGATATTTAAAGTGATACTCCACTGTTTTTTTTTCATATTAAACTATGTTATACACTTAACTAAGACGAGTTGATGCATACCTCTCTCGTCTTGGTGCGTGCGCTGAGGGACGGACAGAACTATTCAGAAATGTTGTCTACGTGTTGTCACTTCTAATTGAGTCTCTCCATCTTTGTCTGACACAAAAGGCTGAAAGTTTTTCAATTTTCAGGACAGGAGCTCTTGAAGCTCCGCCCCCTTTATGGGGAGCCGCAGCTCATTTGCATTTAAAGGGCCAGGCACAAAACTGTGCGTTTTTGCGAACTCTCAAAAAGTGACAACTTTAACATGCTATATAAAATATCTGTGGGGTATTTTGTGCTAAAACTTCACCCGCACAGATTTATTTCACATCTTGTGAAAATTACATTTTACCACCCCTTTAAGTGCTATCAAAATGTCAGAGCGATTAAGTACATGCACTGAGACAAGAGAGGTATGTGTCAATTCGTCTTAGTTAAGGGAATAACATATGAAAAAACGGCGGAGTATCCCTTTAAATATTGGCCTGTGTTGCTCTATTAAGAGAATTATATGTTGATCAGTTTGTTTTGGAGGTACAATAAGTTGCTCACAAGAAATGCAGATTGATGTAGACTGTTTGATCTTATTTTTGGAAAAGAACAACTTGGACAAGAATAGTCTGTCTGACTTAGATGTAATGCGTCCAACCTCAGATGACTTGAAAAGTCAAACGATAAAGGAGATTTTTTGACTCTTCTGTAAAATACTGATAAATTCACATCGCTACATTGTTTGTCAACCATTAGTTTGCTTCATAAATGTATAACATGGCAGAATTTGTTCTGACATTGATGTATTTTATCAACTGGTGATTCTTTGGGGACATAATTGTGTAAACCTAGTCTTCTGTATTCAAGGCCACTAGTTTTCCTTCAAGCGCTCATTGTAAAAACTAAAATCGTATTCACCTCAACATCCGGAAATCCTGCATAAACCTGGTAATCACATTAGAGCTGGCCCTTTTTGTGTACAATATGCACCAGATGGTCCTTGAACAGTTTACGGCAGATTTCACTTAGAATTTTGTTGAGATGGCGAGATTTACGACATAAAAATTGACGTATTTCATGTACTCATAGTACAGTCCAGACATTGAGCTCAGAGTGTGTGTGTGAAGGTTCATTGACCAGGTGTTTTGGTTGAAGTTTGCTGGCAGAATCACAGGTTCTCATGAACTTAATGTCTTAATAAAGTCACTTTGGATAAAAGCATTGACTAAATGACATGTAATGTAATCAGGCAGCTGCTGAGTTTGTAGGGAACTGATTTCAACATGCCATCTGTGACAGTTTTGAGAAAACCCTGATAATTATTGGAGGCTGAAGTATTTTTTTCCAACATCTGAGTTACATTTTCTCTCTGTTTACGTTCTTTTATCGCTAATCTTTGTCAGCCAGCCAGATGCTTCGTCCGTCCCCTGCAGACTTTCGCTTTCGACCACATGCAACTTTTGCAAACACATTCCTCCACTTTGTTTAAAAGCAAGATGAAAAAATAGCCATTTTTTATTTATCATGAACTATTTTACACATATCTCAGTGTTTCGACACACACATCGCTACTGTCACAAGACGAGACTCGCATGTAGCTGGAGTTAAAGCTGAAAGAAATTCACTAAAATTTTAGAAATTGGATTAATTTTCATGATGCAAAGCATAGTCGATAATTTGTTTGTTTAATTTTGGGGTAAATTTATGATCTTTTTTTGTGTGTGTGAGAATGATCTAAATACCCAACAGTAGAGAATATAATTATAAATATGACTTCATTCATATGCTCTTAATCTCTTAATAAGCACAAAATAACACGCCATTTAAATAAATCAGCAAATGTGCTTGATATTTCCTGTTGGTGGAGATAACACATTCTGTTCTGGGAGACGTTCTCTGGAAATTTTATAATTACAAAAAACATCTCCTTTCCAAGGAAACCACTAATCCATTAGCAGAAGAAAAGCCTTGCGGGGCTTCTGTAAATGTGATGCTTTCAAATCCCAGATGAGCCGAGAAATCAATCATCTTGCTCTCTTTATACAGACTTTAATGAAAAAACAAATGTGAATTATATTTTATTTTAAGCGAGGATATAAGTGATTTATAGAGTGATATTTTCCCTTCATTCCTAACCCATTAGTTGGAAATATGTGGATTGGAAAGATGTGGTTGAGATGCTTTATCAAATAGCCTAGCACACAAAAACAAGGAAAAGGTCTATTTCATTAATAAGAGTTATGAAGTCTTTACTTTATAGTTTTGGATCCAATGCAACTGCAATTCCTTCAGTAGCCAGTTGTAGTTTTGCCAGGATTTAGGCCGGACCAAATTAGGAAGTATACTTCAGCCGTGTAAACTATTTTTTTTTAAAATTTAATTATTTGTTCTTTAACAAGAAAAAAGGTTTGTTCATAAGAAAAGTCATGACAACCGGTTGATTTGTTTGTTAAGATAAGCATCTCTATCCCTCTCTATCCTTGGTTACAACTACATTTATTTTTTTAGAAAGAAATGGTATCTGTGAGGATCTCAATCAGGATTTAGACCATATCATAGTAGTGAGACAGCTCTCAGAGGTACAAATGATTTGCTCTTATCACCAGATCGTTGTTTTATCTCTCTATTTGTGTTACTGGATCTTAGTGTTTTGATTTTTGAATAGACTCGAAAATGACGTTTGCATGAGTGGAATTGCATTGGCTTGGTTCAAATCATATACTTATCTAACCGTTACCAATTTGTAGCAGTAAATGAAGTGGTGTCATATCGATCACAGTATGGAGTACCACAAGGCTCAGTACCAGGACCGTTGCTTTTCACCCTGGGAGATAACATTAGGATGCATGGAATGAAATTAACAAATTTAATAATTGATGATCTTTACAACGGAACTGAATCAACACTGAACTGACTTCAGCTGAACAACAGCCGAAATAGATAATTTTCCTGCTATCATTGTAAAGGCGGCTTTGAAATGAACTGTATTGTATAAAGAGCAATTTTTTTAAGGTGACTTCACTTGACTTGACACTGATGGTCTTACTAATAAGACCACTGAAGAAGTAGCCTATTACATGCACTCTAAAAAACTAAAAATCTGGGTCAAATATGGACAAACCCAAATGTTGGGTTGAAATGTAATTAAAAATTTTAAGCCAACTTCAACTTCCACTTTCAACTGTAATTTTATTAATTACATTTTTTACCCAACATTTGGGTTTGTCCATATTTGACCCAAATTTGTGTTGAAACAACCCAGCATTTTTTAGAATGTGTGTGTCATATAAATACATTTTCATTTTGCCTCATGAAATAGTATGTACACTCTGAAAAAGCTGGGTTGTTTTAACCCAATTTTGGGTCAAATATGGACAAACCCAGCCATTGGGTTACATTTTTAAATAACATTTTTTAACCCAATGTTTGAGTTTGTCCATATTTGACCCAAAATTGGGTTAAAACAACCCAGCTTTTTTCAGAGTGTATGTACATTCGGATGAAGCATTATCAATCAACTTTGGTCTATAACTCAAATCATGCTGCTTTTGAAGGAGGTGTGCTGTTACTTTAAGAGATCAGATGAATGGAGAGTTTTGCACATGCAAGCAAGCATTACTCACAATTCAGAAAATGATAAATCAGGTTGTTTAATGTTAAATCCCAAAGGATGAACTGCATCAGTTCTAGTTCGCAATAAGTGATTCTACGCACTGACAGATGCTCTCCGGGACAACAGTTTAGATTAATACTCCAAAATCACACTGTCCCCGCCAAACTAGAGCAAGATGTGTGAACACATGGAATGTAATCACAGAAATAAACAAACTTCATTACATTGTGATGCATTCTCTTTATCTCATCTAACAGCAAAGACAATTGTATGATAGGAAATTATGAAATTTAATATGAGATCTAACCTGATTGTTGTTGCATTTTCCTGCTTTATCATCATATCGGCCAAATAGCAGCCTAATCTCACTTAGGCCCTGTTTACACATCTGTCTCGGGTGATCCCATCACACGTCAGTCGAGACAAATGGCTGTTTACACCTGGCACTAACATGTCTCAAATATTTGGATTTTTGTAGATTGAGTGGTTGCTTTCATTTAAAATGGCAAATTTTGATTGCACGTGAGGTGAGTCGACGGACTTCAGTGTTGATGCATCAGCGTTTTCACTACACATGCTATGTGGATGCCATTTTTAGCGCTGACTTTGATCTATGGAGGACCAAACCTGCAGAATATATATATATATATATATATATATATACAACTATATATATATATACACAACGCATTCTCATCCCAAGGTATCATCTAACTGACAATTTTGACCATGCTTCAACATCCGACGCTTTAGGCACCCTTTAGCGTCAGTTAGATGACACATTCCTAGGGCGTCATCTAACTGACGCTTTACCTTTACCTAAAAATATACTATACCATTAAATAACCATGAGTTAATTTCAGTGGAACAGCAATTGAAAATATCTGACATTTGACGCCACATTTCTCCACATCTAAGCACTTGCATGTTTCTGGCCAAAAACACAACAATTTTTCATGTTTATTTTGCTGTAATGCCGTTTTATATTAACTAGTTGAATTGTTTAGTTAAACTTTGTTTTATCCAGATACAGAATTTAATGTTTATTAACAAAAAAAAAAAAAAAGTAAATGTAATTTTCCCTACAATTTGGAAAGCTACAGACGTTCCCAGAGAATCAGCCAGGGTGGATTTTTCCTTTTAGGGAAAAAAAGAAAAAGTGAAGCCGTGGTCAGGGAGGAAAGAGCGTTTATACTTCATTTCCTGTCCACCATATTTAAAGTGGAACAGTGAGACTGACTTCAGAGCGGGACACGTCCAAAAAACAAGCCAACATTTAGTTCCCATGTTCACTGCATATTATCAACGAAAGAAAAAAAGATTCAATTGTATTGTATGTGGAATTTCATAATTCTGCTGGCAAAAGCACAGCAATAGTTTTTTTGGGACAAGCTGGTGTCTTGTTTAAACCCCTCGTCTTCCTCTGGTACATTTTGGTACATTTCACAATTTATTTAAAAACAATCCTCATAATTTGCAGAAGTGAACACATGTTTTGCATGCTAGCAGTCACATAATGATGCTTTCCTCATAACTGGAGCATGTATTATTTGCATGCATCTGTGCTGAATTTATTTTAAATAAAATAACTATAGGAAAATAAGAAAAATTACTTAAAAATAAAACTGGAGTAATATTTTATTATAATGTAGATTTTAATTGAAATATTTACCATAAATATGATGTATATTTTACTTTAAGACTTAAAATATTTTTTATTTAAAAATAATAAATATGAAAAATTACAGAAAAACAGAAATGTAATGTTGAAATAAAGTATCATGAAATTAGCTAACAGTACACTCTAAAATTGCTGGGTTGTTTTAACCCAACTTTGGGTCAAATATGGACAAACCCAGCCATTGGATTTAAAACCTTTTTAACCCAACGTTTGGGTTTGTCCGTATTTGAACCAAAGTTGGGTTAAAACAACCCAGCAATTTTTAGAGTGTATTTGACGAGTAAAATGCTGGGTTGTTTTAACCCAAATTTGGGTCAAATATGGACAAACCCAAATGTTGGGTTAAAAATGTAATTTAAAAAATTTACAGCTGAAAGTGAAAGTTGAAGTTGGGATAGAACTTTAAATTACATTTGTAACCCAACATTTGGGTTTGACCATTTTTGACCCAAATTTGGGTTAAAATAACCCAGCATTGAGCGTATCAAAATAAATGAGCAGGATTCGATCTACACTAGCCCAAAAAAAGTCATTGGGAAAATGCCATGCCATATTTTACAGTTGTTGTGCAAGAACTGGATTAAAATCCCAAATTGGTCTGTGAAGTTCCAGCACACCCCTGTTCAGATCAAGGTTTTTCTCTTGCTGAACTGTCCCATGTGCAGGAGGCGGGACACAGTCGGGATGCCGTGAATCAGAATGATGATTTTACAACTGATCCGACACTACACGCCTCTAATGTGCTGAACCAACACAAAGACGTCAACAAGCACACATGCAACATTGGTTTGCACGTCCACACACATGCATACCTCTGAACAAATCCGCCTAATCCCTCCAGTGCTCAGGTATGCTTGTCTGTTAGCTTTGACACAAAGAGGAGTATTCCTTCTTTCACCAGTGTGTTGTCATGTAATGTAAAGGGGATTTACTCTGTTGAGTGCTGATAGTGATCTGTCATTACCGACTTGAGTGTGTTAGCAAGTAGTTACTCTCTAGCAGAAAGTATTTCTTTAGGAAAAAGCCCACAGCGATACTTAAAGGAGAAGAAAAACTTGTGCTGATAATTTCCAAGATATCCACGTCATTCTTTCTTCAGTCCAAAAGAAATTAAGGTTTTTGATGAAAACATTCCAGGATTTTTCTCTATATAATTCATCAAACTGAACAAATCCTTTTTAGAGTCATTTGGTTCATTCAAGAACCAAATGACTCGAAAAAAGATTCATTCATTTTGATGAACGAACGCGCATCACGGAACAGAGCAAGGCGAGCATTTGTGCTTATAAAACTTAAACTTTTTGTATTTATTTTTTAATTGAGCGATCGTTTCGCTAGACAAGACCCTTATTCATCGTCTGGTGTCGTTTAAAGCCTTTTGAAGCTGCACTAAAACGGTCATGTGGACATTTAACCGTTTGGACCCCATTGAAGTCCATTATATGGAGAAAAATTTGCATTGTCAGTCCAAGATTTTGACCAAAAATTGCTCGTTGTATGTGAAAATGATTCTTCATTCTCTCTCACAACCATTCTTTCACAATCTGAGTGTGATGAATCTTGACACCGTCCTCCTGGAATATGACCATAATGTGTCTTCCTACATGGTTGTTCAAGAAATGAAAAGGTACACACTCAATAAATTAGGGTTGGCAAACATATAACATTAAAGAAACATAATTACGGCAATTGTCTAATCATCCGATCGTTGACTCTTAAGCATTTGGCTATTTAAATTAAAAGAGTGTTGCTGTTTGTGTCGTCGCCAAGCTTTCCCAGCACTGTTAGCATCAAGTAAGTTTCATCTCCAGAATGTGTCCTCAAAGTCTTAGGAGTTGTCAAAGCGTAATGTGTTTTATTGCCAAAACTGTTGCATGCATTGAGAGGAATTTACACTAAGCAGATGTTCCTAAAATGACTTTACCACAAAACGTCCCGAGAGCCTTAAGAGTCTTATTTACTCATTCAGCCCACTGTCGATTGAAACAAGGAAGACACTGAATTATGCACGAAACAACATTTTAATTCAGATTTCACAAATGAAATCTCCTTTATTTTCTTGAGTTTGACATGCGACCTTAGAGTTTCATGTCTCAAACTGTAACCAACATCCCAATTCATTTTAAAACCCTGTACTTATTCTGTATCTCATCTTATTTATGCAAGGAGGAATGAAGCTGATACTCATAAGAACCCCATATCCAAATTGGAAGTGGGATTTTCCTAGGAATCTCTGTCTGATCATAAAGGCTTTCCAGTGCTCAACGCTTGGAATAAAGAAACAAATGGCTTTAGGTGCGTGATTATCAACAAAGCGTTCTTGTTTGTTTTGCAGGTGGAAAAATGATCAACGGAAGAATGGGAAAATAATGCAGGAACGTTGACTCACTGATGCATTTTATTTGCTTAAAAGTGAGTGTTAATCATCAGATGTAGATATTGGGGATTTACGCAGGACCTTCGTGGCAGAAAGTTGGAAATTCCAACATTCCAAATGGATTGGAATGCAGTATATATACGCCTCCTGAGTTCTAAAAGAGAATCTCAGAGCTATAAACATTCATTGGCCTGGTATATTAATAATACAGTTATTGACATTTTTGCCAAAAGTTATTTTCAAAACATTTAAAAAAAAAGGTAACACTTTACTTCAAGGGGTGTTTATAACCATGACATGACACATGTCTTGAATATGAAGTAAGGTTTATGCATATGACAACTGTCGTTAAGTTTCTTTTGCTCAATAATGATATTTGAATGCAAATACGACATTGTTTAAGATGTCTTTGATATGACACCTTGACATAAAATGAAGTAACACAGTCTCATCCCAATTCGTCATATAACTGACGTTTTGGGACGTCTTTTGACCATTCGTCAATATACGACTTTTTAGGGCCCCCTTAAACGTCGGTGTAGTTCAGTTCACGGCGGGTGATGGAAGAAGACAAAGGGGTCGGCGAATATAGGAGCTCGTGTGCTTTATTACAACAATAATACTCGTTTCACAGCGCCTCAGCGCACTTCACAGACACTCAGTCTCAACAGAACAAACTCTTTCCAGCGCATTCGCAGCTTTTCTCGTTGTAGCACTCTTTCCAGCACACTGGTCTCTCCAGTCCAGCACACAAGCTCCCAGTCTCTCTTCTCTGAAGCGTCCACCGGGCCCGCTTACATACTCTCCCCACGCCAATCACTGCAATTACAGACAGGTGTTTATCATTTGCACTTGATCCGCTTACTTCCCGCTCCACTCCTCCTCCGCTCCCCCGCTGCAGACCGCGCTGAACCACGCCCCCCATGCCACATACCCCCACCGCCCGACTCAGGCCGGGGAGCCGTCCGGCCTGCAGCCTCCCCCCCCCCCCCTCTCCGGGAGAGGAAGTCAGCCACAGCCATCTGTGCACCCGGCCTGTGGATCACCTTGAACTTGAAAGGTTGTAGCGCCAGATACCAACGGGTGATCCGCGCGTTGACATCTTTCATGCGGTGGAGCCACTGCAAGGGAGCGTGGTCAGTACAGAGGGTGAACTCCCGACCCAGGAGATAATAGCGGAGGGTGAGAACGGCCCACTTGATCGCTAACGCCTCTTTCTCAATGGTGCTGTACATAGTCTCCCTCTTAGAGAGCTTACGACTAATGTACAGCACCGGCCGCTCCTCCCCCCCCATCTCCTGGGTCAAGACTGCACCCAGTCCCCTGTCCGACGCGTCTGTCTGCAAAGAAAAGGGGAGAGCAAAGTTAGGAGCGTGTAAAAGCGGGCCGCCACACAGAGCTGCCTTTATCTGGGTGAAAGCCCGCTGGCACTGCTCCGTCCACTGGACGGTATCTGGCGCCCCCTTTTTAGTTAGATCAGTCAGCGGGCTAGCAAGGTCCGAATAATCAGGCACAAATCTCCTATAATATCCTGCTAGCCCCAGGAACTGTCTAACCTCCTTTTTGGTCTTGGGTCTCGGGCAGGTCGCAATCGCTGCTGTCTTGTCAATTTGGGGACGCACCTGCCCGTGGCCCAAGTGGAAGCCCAGATACCTGACCTCCACGCGCCCAATCGCACACTTCCTCGGATTGGCCGTGAGCCCAGCCTCCCCCAGCGACTTGAGGACCGCCCGCAAATGCTGCACATGCCGCTGCCAATCATTACTATAGATGATAATGTCATCCAAGTATGCCGCGGCATATGCAGCATGCGGCCGTAGAATCCGGTCCATCAAGCGCTGGAAGGTGGCCGGTGCCCCGAACAAACCGAAGGGAAGGGTGACAAATTGGTGTAATCCAAACGGCGTCGTGAAAGCAGTCTTTTCTTTGGACATTGGAGACAAGGGGATCTGCCAATATCCCTTTGTTAAATCCAGTGTCGAATAAAATCGAGCCGTGCCTAACCGATCGAGTAACTCGTCAACCCTCGGCATTGGATATGCATCAAATTTTGATACAGCATTCACCTTGCGGTAATCCACACAGAACCGGACAGTGCCGTCGGTTTTAGGCACTAAAACTATCGGGCTTGCCCAGTCACTGTTGGATTCCTCTATTACTCCCATATCCAGCATCGCCGCTAATTCATCCTGAACTACCTTTTTCTTGTGTTCCGGTAATCTATACGGCCGGCTGCGAACTACCACGCCCGGCTCTGTCTCAACGTGGTGCTGTATGAGATTCGTTCGGCCAGGAAGGGGCGAGAACACATCTGCGAATTCCGCTTGCAGCTGTTGAATGTCAGCGATCTGGGACGGCGAGAGGTGGTCTCCACAAGCAGCCAGAGAGCGGGATTGTACTTTTACATTCGCCTCTGGCCCGAGATCCTCCTCCCCACTCACCACCGTCGCCAGCATCGCTGACTCCACCTCATTCCATTTTTTAAGGAGATTGAGGTGGTATACTTGATGTGCTCCCCCCCTATCCGAACGAACGATTTCATAGTTAAGATCATTAACTCGCCGTGTAACCACAAACGGTCCTTGCCACTTGGCGAGTAATTTCGAGCTGGATGTGGGAAGTAATACGAGCACTTTATCTCCCGGTGCAAATTTCCGTAGTTTAGCCCCCCTATTGTACAGCCGACTTTGTCTATCCTGTGCCTGTAACAAATTCTCCATGGAGAGCCGCCCCAAAGTGTGGAGTTTTGTTCGCAGGTCCAGGACATATTGAATTTCATTTTTACTGTTAGAAGGTCCGTCCTCCCAAGCCTCCCTAAGTACATCCAATACCCCACGGGGCTGGCGTCCATAGAGAAGCTCGAAGGGGGAAAACCCCGTGGAGGCTTGCGGGACCTCCCGTACAGCGAACAAAAGGGGTTCTAACCACTTATCCCAATTTTTGGCGTCTTCCCGCACGAACTTACGAATCATGGATTTTAACGTGCGATTAAATCGTTCCACCAGGCCGTCTGTTTGTGGGTGATAGACGCTGGTGCGAATCGATTTAATGCCCAACAACTCGTACAGTTCGCGTATAGTACGTGACATAAACGCCGTGCCCTGATCGGTGAGAATCTCTTTCGGGATTCCCACCCGGGAGATTAATTGAAACAGCGCACTCGCAACACTTTTCGCCGAGATATTGCGAAGTGGCACCGCCTCTGGGTATCGCGTTGCATAATCCACCAGGACTAATGCAAAGCGATGCCCCCGTGCTGACCGCTCCAATGGCCCGATGAGGTCCATCCCAATTCGCTCGAAGGGAACCTCGACTAACGGCAGGGGGCACAATGGTGCTTTACTATGGGCCGGTGGGTTCACTAACTGACATTCACGACAAGACGCGCACCACCTGCGCACGTTCTCGTGAATGCCCGGCCAAAAGAATCGGGCCATTAGACGGTTTAATGTGGCTGCCTGCCCGAGGTGTCCAGCCATCGGATTACAGTGAGCCGCCTGGAATAGCAATTCCCGACGGCTCTTAGGAACTAACAACTGGGTTGTATCTTGTTTTGTCTGGGTGTCCTGGGTCACCCGATACAACCGGTCTTTAATCATGGCAAAATAAGGGTACGTGAGCGGCTGCTCTGGCCGTATCGGCTGTCCGTCAATGACCTGGACCCGATCAAACGCGTTCTTTAGCGTGTCATCACGGGACTGTTCCAGAGGAAAATCATCGCGGACCGAAAAGATGGGTATTTCGGTCCCGCTCCGTTCCTCTGGACCAGCCGCCGACGGTCCCGGTACAGCCTCACCAGCCTGAACAGTCGCCCCCCCCCGGTACCGTTGTTTCTGCCCAGGAGCACCCGCACACAAGCATGCCAATAGTGATTGAAACCCCGGCCAATTAGTTCCCAAAATCAGCGGGTGCCGGAGGTGCGGATTAACTGCCACCTCCACACTATGCTTTTGTCCCCTAAATTGAATTATAACTGGCACAACGGGATAACCCATCACCTCGCCGTGCACACACCGCACCATAACCTCGCGGCTCTTATCCAATGCCGTCGGCTGAATCAAACTTTGGTGGATGGAGGTCTGGTTACAACCTGAATCCACCAAAGCTTGATACGTATCCCCCTTAATACTCACTGGTATTTGATACAGCCCAGTCTGATCGGGGGCGGCCTGTGGCGCATAGGGGACCCGAATGAAGGTGTCCACTTCCATCACTGGACACCTATCAATAAAGTGCCCCGGGTCCCCACAACGCCAACAGGCCGGCCCGGGCCTCCCCGCCACTCCGGCGGCAGGAAGCGGGTCAAGGGATTGGCGAGGGGAGAGCGCGGGGCCAGAGAACGGGGAAGCGCTCCCGGTCGGGGATCCTCCTCGAGCTGGAGCCCGGGTCGCTGGAGTCGCCTCAGTACTCGGTCCGGGTCTCCAGCGGGGTGCCGGTCGCGGGGGTATTCCGCCTCGGGACCTGGGAGCGGGGACAGGGCGAGAGAGAGAGGGAGGGGGAAGAGAGAGAGAAGATGGTTGGGGTTCGCCGACCCCCGGGCACGCCACCAGCTGATCCTCCGCCAATGTGATGGCCCGGTCCAGCGTCGTCGGTCGGTGGCACTGGACCCACTGCGCAGTTCTCTTTGGCAGCTTCGCGATAAACTGCTCCAGTACCACCAGCTCGACGACTCCGTCGATGTTGCGTCCGTCGGCCACCAGCCATTTGCGGCAGGCGTCCCGGAGCTGCTGTGCGAAGGCGAAGGGTCGGCCGACCTCCCCCAGCTCTAGGGACCGGAACCGCTGACGGCTTTGCTCCGGAGACCGACCGACCCGCTGCAGGATGGCACGCTTGAGGTCCTGGTAGACCAGGAGGCTGCTGACGGGCAGTTGTTGGGCAGCGAGCTGCGCCTCCCCGGACAGCAATGGGATGAGGCGCAGCGGCCAGTCAGCTTCCGGCCATTTCCCAGCCGCGGCCGACCTCTCAAAGAGGTCCAAGAAGGCCTCCGGATCATCCAGAGGACCCATCTTGTGGAGGGCTGGGGCCGCAGCCGGTGGCCGGACCTCCTTG
The DNA here is from genome assembly GCA_038021265.1 of Cyprinella venusta. NCBI lineage: Eukaryota > Metazoa > Chordata > Actinopteri > Cypriniformes > Leuciscidae > Cyprinella > Cyprinella venusta. Next base: position 31,068,715 of record CM075876.1, on the reverse strand, counting down.
TCCACCCAGCTCCGGAACTGCTCGCGGGCTTCCCGTTGCTCCTGGAGGAGCGCTTCGAATCGTTGCTCTTGCTGCTCCCCCATCTTCAGCAGGGCTGCTTGATGTTGTTGATGCAAGCCCGCGAGACCCTGGATGATTTCCGCAAACGGCGATGACATCGGATTTCTGGCGGCGGCACCGGCTTCTTCCATCCCGGGTTTCGGCACCAGTGTAGTTCAGTTCACGGCGGGTGATGGAAGAAGACAAAGGGGTCGGCGAATATAGGAGCTCGTGTGCTTTATTACAACAATAATACTCGTTTCACAGCGCCTCAGCGCACTTCACAGACACTCAGTCTCAACAGAACAAACTCTTTCCAGCGCATTCGCAGCTTTTCTCGTTGTAGCACTCTTTCCAGCACACTGGTCTCTCCAGTCCAGCACACAAGCTCCCAGTCTCTCTTCTCTGAAGCGTCCACCGGGCCCGCTTACATACTCTCCCCACGCCAATCACTGCAATTACAGACAGGTGTTTATCATTTGCACTTGATCCGCTTACTTCCCGCTCCACTCCTCCTCCGCTCCCCCGCTGCAGACCGCGCTGAACCACGCCCCCCATGCCACAGTCGGTAGATGACGATCCCGGGTCGTCATACAACTGACGCTTTACCTTTAACGTCAGTTAGGTGACGAGTTGGGTTTAGGGTTAGGTTTAGGTCTGGGGTAGAGTTAGGATCCCATAACGTCATCTACCGACGTTTAAGGGGGCCCTAAAAAGTCGTATATTGACGAATGGTCAAAAGACGTCCCAAAACGTCAGTTATATGACGAATTGGGATGAGACTGCGCTGAATGAAGTTAAACTGTCATGTGGTTGGCTTTGACATTGGCTGTCATGAGGCCATTATAACTGTGTTATGAATATTTTTCGTGACCTCAACTACAGTGGTACTAACTGAATTAGTCATTAAAGAGTTATAATGGCTTCATGATAGCCGATGTCAAAACCAACCACCTGACAGTTTAATGTAACGTTAACCAATAAAGCTAGGTGCTTTCTTAAGTTTGATCATAAATCTGCTATGTCATGTTCATGACAGGTTGTGTTATCTTAGTAATGTCAAGTTGTCATGACAGACACTATATGTATTGGGTTATGTCAAGGTATATCATCTCAAACGATGTCATATTTGCATTCACACTTAATGATAGTCGTCACAAACATGCATAAAGCTTCCTTCATATTCATAACCTCATGTTATGATTATGAAGGTGTCATATTAGTCTTATGCACACCCCTTCAAGTAAAGTGTTATCAAAAAAAAATTGCCCTACATCCACTCATTGGGCTGTTTATATTACCGGAGTGATCAGAAAGTAAACATTTAGGAAGATATTGAATCTAAAGCTGAAGTTGAGACAGGCTCTCTATGTTGTTTACAAATGTGTCTGTAAAAGCATCCCAGCTTTTGCCACGCCAGAGGACTGTGGGTTAAGTGTTGAAAGTGACAGCCCAGTAAATCAAGCTAATTCGTCTCAGCGAGAGACGGTTCATATGGTTGCCACTGCTCTCCATATTTCACATTTATACTCTCACGCGACCTCTTCTGTGTAATTTAGATGACAGCTGCCGTGCTAATTTAGACAAACGGCGGTGGGATTAATCGAAAACATGTTCTTGATGACTCGCTGAGTAACCGCCTCTCATCTCAGAAACACTGATAGAGATTTCCCGTTTGTTCTTGTATCAGACATGAGATCATTTGTACGCAGAGATCCTTTGAAAAGTTGACACAGATTTGTTGTTGACATTTAGACCTGTACCATGATCTTTTGGCCAGAGGCTAAAGACTACAGTCAGCGTCTGTCACGCATGTTCTCAACCCGCCCGTAGAGGATGGATCTTGCTCACAGAATGAACACATAGTGTCGGCCATCTTTTTTTAGAAAGCTAAGCTAGCAGGCTTGTTCTGTGGAGAAAGCTGAGTGGTAGGGGTTACCATCCTCTTTTTCCCAGACATGTCCGGCCGTTGATGTCTGGGATTCAGCTTTTGCTTTCTGCAGTCGCCATTCATTGTTTACATGCACAGGTTTTGTTTCGATCTAACTGAATTCATTCTGATTGGTTCATTGATTCATTCTGAAAAGCCGAATCCTGGACATTTTGGGCAATCTCGAAACACATTTTCGGGCAGACTCATCACGGAGACTCACTTATAGGCCAGACTTGTTGTTTAACTACTGCGCTCTGTTACCGGTAGGCGTGGCCTCCTAGTGCATTGTGGGAGTTGTTGTCTTTCATCCACATAAGCCAAAAATACATTTTCTGGCTTTTCTCAGTCTAGAAAGCTCCAAAATCAAAAATAATTTCACATTTCTTCTACTTCAATGACCCATTTTAAATACACATTAATCTTTCCAGAGGTGAAGTTGTGAAGTTAGTTTTAAGAGCTCACATGTAGTCATTTTGTAGCTTTATATTGATTCCAAAGTGTATTTAAATTATCTTTACATATTTATTCATTCAAACTGTGCGTAATAATAATTGATAAACTAAAATTGTACATATATGGTCAATTAAGGGTATAAATAATTACATAAATAATATATATCATACAAAATTATTATTCTAAATAAGCGTCAGGCTACTGAAAGCCAGACAATTTTGTCTTTAAAAATCATTTGCTATTTAGTGACCTTTAATTTGGAGTGACTTTATCACATCAGACATGTTTCTTTGTTCACAACTGCTTGGTCCAAGTTTGGTTTTGCAACCTTTTACCTGGAACATAACCTGTCCCGGACCAGGTTAGCCGTGGAGTGTGTACTATGAACACTGCTAAAAGCCAAACCACTTTCATGGTGCCTAAAACCCAGGGTTGGTGCAAACTAAACGGAAACATAACTGGCTAGCCACCTAAACGGGCTTCATGTTATAGACCTTATGTAGCCCCGCCCCCTTTCAGCGTTTTGCTCGTTGTCTTTTGACTTCCGGTCTGTATTTTCGCAGCGATCTTGCATAGGTATGAATGAACTGCTCGTAAAAAAAATTCCCGTTCGACGTTTGTTAAGACATCTGCTTTAGAATGCTTATGACAAACATTACAATGCTCATGATAACTTTTGTTAACTCTACAATAAGTAAATCCGCTTCACCAGCTAACAGCGATGCCACAGAAATATACAGAACCGGAAGTTCAAAGACAATTTTCTAAAGATGACGGCGCCCACGTTTCTCTGGAGCATAAGGTCTCGGGTTTTACAGCCAGGGCTTAGATTATGTAAGTCACGATTAGGCCTTAGTTCAATTAGGATATTTAGCTTTTATAAGTGTGCCTTAGAAAAAAAAAACATTACTGGTGTGTTTGTCTTGAGACAAAACAATGGAACTGGAATATTTTAAGAGATCTTGAAAAAATTAGATCCTGCAAGTTGCTTTCAGTTAGAAAAGCTCAAACATGCATTTTAGTCTGGGACTGCAGGGCTTAATTAAAAATCATAGCCAATCAGAAGAGTGTGTGGGCGGAGTTTCTCTGTACTTGTAACTAATCAAATTCATAAGCACTGTACCATTTTAAAATGATTAAAAATACACACAGAGTTACTGAAACAGACTTTGCCATAGAATACAGTCAGTTTGAACATTGAATATCTATTTTAATGATCTGAGGTGATTTATCCAATGTCGCTTTCACTTGGCTATTCTGGCCAAAATTATACTCAAACTCAAAATAGATGCTTTTAACATTAATTAAAGCACAGTACCTGAGATTATCTTCGTTATATTTTGTATGTTGCTTTTCTAGCCGCATTGTTGCAGAAATATAAACCATTTCTGATTAACATGGAAAAGAGACCTGATAATGTCACTGCATTGAATTGCATCTGGTTTGGACACGATTTGCCACATAACTATAGCCACAGTTTCATTGGACATGAAAGAAAGATCAT